>CCAG010001379.1:0-28149 GCA_001077435.1 Glossina morsitans morsitans
CGGATAGGGGGGGGGGGGGCAGGTCAATCTACTATTATTAAAGGAGCGTGTCGAAAGAAGCATAGGTTAAAACGTGGATAAAAAACAAAAAAAAAAACTAAAAACCTAGAAGACGATTTACCGATCATCGAAAATATTTATAGAGATAAGACCATTCAGAAGACACCAGACTTTATTTATTATTAAAGGCGCTGCGTACTCTGCTGACACTTGAATTAACTGACAATGACACAAATGATTGAGTGACACCCGATCTAATAATAATAATCCCCCCCTGTTTCTATTCGGAATTTGACCTAATGGAACCTTATCAGTATTCGATTCGAATCTATATTCAGGTCCACATAGGCACCCTTCACTTCATCTCAATGTTATCTTATTCATGTCTTTAATTTTATCCATATAGTTTTATCCGTATTTGCGTACGCTTACCTATCTATCTATTTTCAGATCAAGGACAATTCATATATATGGAATAAAATTGTTCGGTGGGAAAACTTGGGCAACATTTATGCTAAACATACTTTGTCGGACGTGGACGATCCAAAGAAATGTATATATTCAATCAAAGTTTCATATGCAAAAGCGATTATTTCCAAAAGCAAAAATGCAATCTACTAAGAAGCTTCTTCTTCATCTTTTTCGAAGCGCTCGAATCATTTAAAGTGATATCTCATTTATAACTATGTAAAATATGTTAAACTGTACCTGCCTACTTTCAAGACGACAAAATTTGTGACTTATAATTTAAATGGACAAAAATTATTTTTTCTTATTTCTCCACGGGCAGACGCGTTCCTGCCGCGAAGAGTTAGTCTCGCGGGGCGCCATGGTGAACAGTGAGTGAGAAAACACCCTGAGCACTGAATGGCGGAACGTTATATGACCCTGCATCCCTTCCTATAGACGGAGCGAAGCGTCTGCCTTTGTATGGGTCAAATGTTCGGTTGCAATGCAACTTCGCACGAAGCAAACGCTCTTATCGCGACTTAGAGCATAACAACGAACGAAACTCTCCAAAGAGATATTTCTGCTGTCAGTCGTAAGCAGAGTATTGCGTTGCGACCCCTGCCCAATAGCACTAGAAAGAAAAAAAAGGAGATTAGGCTTCTTTACATACGGTCCCATACGACCTTAAAGAAGCGACTCGGTTAAGATTACAAACTGCAGTAAGTGGAACCAATTTTGTAGGCAGTTTTTCCTCGCGTTTTTTTTCCCATTAATGAAGTAGACCGGACCACATGTAAAAATTGAAAAAGTTGAATATCTATACTGTGGTCTTTTAACGAGTACGTATGATATGTCATACAATTCGCGAAAGTCGAAATTCAGTGACAGCTACCTTGAACACACGAGACAATTTCGAAATTAATGTAACAGAGAATCCAGAAAAGAATTGAAACGCATAAACAAAAGTCACAACAAAAGAACGCCAAAAACAGCGGTGCAATTATTGAAGAAGAAGACCTCATCAACAAAAGGAAGCAATTGTACACTTTATGCACTTTTCCAAGATGAGTTAGTTGACAACGCTTGCATTTCATATAAACAGTCGAGAATATTTCCAATTGGTTTAGAAATTTTTCCTGTAACTACGCACAAGAAGATAGAAAATCCACTTAATCGCTGACGCAAGTGCAGCATTATCGTTGAATAAATGAATGCAATCGTAAAAAAAGGTCGGAACAAAAAAAAAAAAATTTCGTTCTTAAAAAAATCATTGATAATGAAATATTTTTGTTCGTTTTTTTTTTTTTGAATAAAGTGAAAGGAAATTACAAACGAAATTGAAAGTTCCATTAAAAAAAAAAAAAAAAAAAACAAATAAATAAAACCTTTATGCCAAAATATAGATTACCGCCCAACAACAATTAACAAGTATAAATAAGTAAACATTATCATCGGCATAACCATAATCATGTCCATGACAATGGAGAGAGTATATCGTTAACTAATCAACAAAAATTAAATCAAAATGTAAAAAGTGTTTAGTAATTGACATCGACAGGTTTAATTAATGATGAGAGATTTTTGTTTTTTAATTGCGATGAAGCGACAAAATAATACGACAACAAAAAATGTGGAAAAAGATAACATTTCTTCAATTCAATTCTTCCATGGGCAAATTTTGTAGGAAATTTTCGCCAATAATCAATAAATTGATTATGGAATGCATTTCATTGCATAATGATAGCAACTTTAATAACAGCAAAAAAAAAATAAAAAAAATAAACAAAAAAATGAAAACCTTTACGAGATTTGTTAAAAAGTGTAAAGTTTCTCAAAAGCTTCGTTGATATTTAATAAGGGAGGAAGGCTAAGGCACTAGATAGTGTTAAGACTAGCTAGGCAATGGCGACTACGAATCGTCAGCCATGCAGCGGATTAAGACTGACTGCGGCCGGCCACGGCATACTAACGTTAGAAAGTCAAGACAGACGAACTTAGGCCGACGAACGCATATTGGATACGAAAATCTATCCAATTTCCAATAAGACTGGCTAGCTATTTTTGCCTAAGACTATAGTCATTAAGGCTAAGCCGCCGGATTAAGTTGACATTGGTGGCCCTACTGAGTGACTAATTCATTAATGGCCGGGAAACTTGCGTTTACTTTGATTTAGTGTTTACGTGATTTCTAAGTTAAGAAGAATCGAAGGCGAGAAAAAGAAGTTAAGCAGATCATTCGAATCACATTCGAAATGTTGAAATGTTATATAATCGAATAATTTGTTATAAAGAAAGCAAACATTTCTTAGACGTAGAAAGCACCAGAACGTGTTACATCACTTGACTGTGACACTAGACGATTGCTTTATTGGATACGTGTCACAACGAAATTTGTCTCAATATCATCGAATATCAAGGACTATGTCGAATAAACAATGCTCGATGTTCATCAATTTTCAATGATACATTGTTATGGGTTCCGCCAAACCGGTCTCTCCCTACTTCGATGAGAGTTGAAAAGGGTCCCGAAAATTCGCCATTTTATTTATTGAATCTTTCGAATAAATTAAACATTTTTATATTCGATTTGCGATTCAAACATTACATATGGCTAAAAAAAAAAAAAAAAAAAATTAAAAAAATAGTTAAAAAAATTTTTAATTATTAAAATTATGCAACCGCGAAATGTTAAGAAACTACAATTTTTTCTTTTTTTAACAAACCTCGTTCATTTTTTGCAAAGTGACACCATGTGAGAAATACCGCCTGAAAAAAGAAACCAAACGGATGACATGCAAAACGCAACAACACAAAATGTTACATAAAACAAATAATTGTTTGGGAATAAAATGAAATTTTTGCAAAAAATCAAAATAAAACCACTTCAAATGGAACCCATAGATATACAGTTGAGCCAAAAACAAATGCAATTTCTCTACAAAGCCAAATCTATTCGATTTTTTATTCCAAAAGTTTAAACGCTCAGACAGATAGCAGCAGCATCTCACGTGATTTTAAATAAAACACGATTTTCACACTATCTCCAGCGCAACGCTAAAGGCAAGTTTGATTTGATTGACTTTAAAGGAAAGTTATTTCCACGTTAGGGCGGCGTACCTTCAATAATCGTCACTCTGCATCTATTGTGACTGTTTGATTAATTGTGGGCGTACACCAAGTGACCTCATGAGGCATTTGTAACGAACGGGTTTTAGATTTTATACGCAAATGGCGAACGGTCACCTGTTTGCCTGTTGAAAATCCCAAATTTGTAAGTGATTCAGCTCCAATTCTGCTCTGGCAGAAGGTACGTTCGCGAATGGTTCGCATTTTCGATAACTATTTCAGGTTATTTCATTAAGCAAGGTCGCAACCATTTTGAAACCTTGAATTTTGCTGGAAAAGATTCTGGGAAATATTCATAATTTTGACTGTAGATGCGTTGATCCGCTCGCCGTATTTACTAGGGTCTACCTCTTGTTCTACGCAGTTTCTGTGCGAGGAACACTCTACACAAGTATGAAGGAATCGAAAAATGTTTCTTTTGAAACCGAATGGCATGGAATAAAATAGAATAAATTTAACATTAGAGGAAAGTTGCAGTAGTTTTTTCCCCATCTATGTACCGTATGCGTATATGCAGGTCTAAATGTATGTTGGTTTTCTTTTTTTTTTTTATTTTTTTTTTATTTTCTACAAAATATGCTCGTATATGTCATACAAAAAAATGTTATGCTGATCATCTCTCTGAAGACGCTGGACCAAACACAAAAACTGAATCGTAGATAAACAACAAAAAGAAAATTATATCTTTTTTTTTTTTGTAGGACAAAAATACCCCTAAAATTTCCAATCGTTGTTCTTGGAACGTTGCTTTTCGCCATCACCAGCCAGCTAAACATATAAAAAATTAAATGAAAAAATTATTCATTATCTAGAAAAACGAGTAAACATCTTAAAGAAAAAACTATATTTAAAAAAAAAATATTTCAACTTTTTTTTAATTATTTTTTTTTTTTAACGATTATAAAATATCTTTATCCACATTTTTTTTTGTCGATTGTTTAACATTTTAATTGTAGTGGAAACGAATTTTCGTAAAAGTTTTCAAAATGCAAAATCATTAAAAGAAAACAAAAGGAAAAAATTGCTTTATTCCATAAAATAAAATCAGAGCAGCCAGTAAATAATAGTTAAAATTTAGTGTAATTGGTTTAAAAATTAAGATTTTTTCGTTTTTTGCTTTTTCTAAAGAATATGTTTTTATTTGTTTTTTTTTTTTTTTTTTTTTTTTTTTTAATGTTCGAAAATTACCTTGTCTTTCTTGTCCTGTCTAGCATAGGGGAAGCAAGGAATCACAGCTGTTACACGGGATGCTGATGCAATTTTGCATGCATTAATCATAATCAGCAATTCCATCAAATTGTCATTTATCTCACCGGAACCAGATTGGACGATGTAAACATCTTCGCCACGGACTGATTCATTGATTTCAACACTGAAACACAAAATAATTAAATTAAACAAGAACAGAGTGACCCAAGTACAATACATATTAAATTTATGATAGTGATTGGCTTGAGAAGGAAGTAGGCAAAAAGTTCCGTAATCGGGAATCGAACGATTAACTCATAAATCGCAAACATTTTTTCTCCCCTAAGAAATTTCAAAATCGTTCCCTTTGTCACTCATTTGCCTTCAATCCGGTGCAACAGTAATATATATTAGACCTCGGTTGGATCATCACTAGCCATCTAGCTGAAGATCTTCTTTCGGTTTCCGCTTTCGGAGTCTGCTTTGCCATCTTCTATGGTTGTTTTCGTTCTTCGCTTCA
This sequence comes from Glossina morsitans morsitans, assembly GCA_001077435.1. NCBI lineage: Eukaryota > Metazoa > Arthropoda > Insecta > Diptera > Glossinidae > Glossina > Glossina morsitans. The sequence goes on from CCAG010001379.1 coordinate 5,285, forward strand.
TTTCTCCTTGAAACGGCATCAAAATGATTATTTGTTTCAAAAATACATTAAATACTGACACTGAATAGTTTGCATGTAATAGGGAAAATGGGATCATCATTCCAAAGATTATGTTGCGCAGTTTAAGCACGTAAAGCGGAAAGTGAACTTCGACATAGCCTTTCGTCTACTCTTCAGTGCTCTGACGTCTATTTCAAATGGCGACAACTGAGTCGTTACAAAAAGAAAAAAAAAACAGACATACTATGCTCTATGAAAAGCAAACATGCGAACGATCCGTTTAAATTCCAGCTAAAGCGAATCAAAATAAAAACCCATTCATTTTCCTATAGTAAAACCAGATCTGCGTCTTCTTCTCTTTTACGCATCACATGTATCTAAGGAAGCCCAAAAGTCTAGTCTAGTGTTGTAGCGATAAATTTAGTTAGCTTAAAATTCGGGCAGTCTTCGGCAGTCTTTCCTACGATGAAGATTGAATATTTTAGAAACATCATAACATATATGAGTAAAGGATTTACAAGGCACACCATTACATGTTTAATAAATATTTAAATAATTTGATTTAAAATGATTGATGTTACGAACGGTATAACAAACTTAGTTATGATTAGATGCAAAAAAATCTATAAATTAATTTCGGGCATTTAGCCAAAAGGTCTATATCATTATAATAACATTTATCTGCCAACCATACATACTAATAATAATATGTAGGGATGTGTTAAAAAAACAAAATACAAAAAAAGGAAACATGTGTTGGTGTGGTATACGTAAAAATATCTCTCGAAAGATATGCAAATACAAGCAGACACCTATGTAACTAACTATAAGACTAACAAACGTGGCAAACATTGCCACGCACATAATAGAAAAATATTTCATGAGACACTTTCGCTTTTAATCTTTATTTGCCGGTTTGCTTGGCATTCAACATACGTACGTACGTACGTACTAGGTACAATGATTCTTATACTTTTGATTATAATTTACCCGCAATACTTCACGTTTTCTCTGCAAGATTGCACTCAACGCATTTGCCTATGTAGACAAATAAAGCATACATATCTCTACGTTCGTGTCTGCTTGTCTGTCATGTTGTCTGTTCCTCGGCTTGTTTGTCATTTTCCACTAGTTTTGCATTCGAAACTAAAAAATTGCATTATTATTGACAACAAGAACAAAAACAAAAAACTTTGACGTCATTTGTTGAAGGCTATATAGTTTTTTTTTTTTATATTTATATATATATATATATATATATGTAAAATTCATGAACACTACCGATAATCGATGTTTGGTGAAAAGTTCTTGTGTTCTTGCGCTTGCGGCAAGTAAGTACAAATCGCAACATGAACATGTAACAGTAGATTGATAAACCGTTTACCTGACACATTTCCTTATCATCACATCGATCGAACGAACAAAAAGGTGGACATTTGATTTAAAAAGAAAACAAAAAAAAGAAAAAAACGATCCCGATCCTGATTATCCTAACACCTGGTTTGCTATAACAATTCAATGAAAATTATTACGGAAAAGTTTCTTTACCAAATTGTGTCAGCATTTTAAATACCGTGCACCCTATGAAATTGATCCGAAAAATGCGTTAACCAAGTTTCAACTTTCTGGCCCAATTCCATCAAAACACCAATAAGACGCATGAAACTGTCGGTCGAAAAGCAACCAGAACCTCACAGCAATGAATTGCGCATTTATTTTAATTATCTCCGAAAAGTGCTTCTATGTGCAAAAGGCAAATAACAAACATCGATGGGAGATTGAAAATTTCGATTGGACGGTTATATCCGTTTTGAATCAAAATATCAAATTTATATACAATATATAGCTATCTTGGCCCATAAACATTCCATATACGAAATGCAAAAAAAGGAAACTGAGTAGTGATCCAATAAAGTTGACAAGAAAAGAAAAAAAGTAAACGAACAAAATTCTCCTGCTCTACATGAAGGAGTGGGCGCAGTTGATTTCTTCTATTTTCAAAATTAAAGCTTTTGTCGTAGCGGCATGTGGGCGTCCTAGGTGCGGCTTTTGAAAAGTTTACACCAATTCCAAATTCTTTTAGAAATTTTTTGGCGACATTTTCGCTTTCGCTGACGGGAGAATGTTTACCACAGATACTATAAAGTTACACAAGCAGGCCGATGCAGTCAAGGATTGTAACTGGCCAAGAATTTATACACTTTTTCTGCGACTTTTGCGCCTTGCTCCTGCGCGTTATATAGGTATTAAAAAAAAGAAGTCAAATTTTAATACATTATAATATTGGATGGGCATGGTCCATGTTTTCCATGTTCACAAATGCTACAACATTGTCCATAGAATACGCGTTCAAATTTTTATACATTTATTTGTTGTAGTTTATGAGTAACGAGCAAAAAACCAATTTTTCATTACCTTTGAGAAACAGAGGTGTTCTCACTTTATGTGGTGCTGTGGGCGTTTCCTTCAACCGATTTGGCCCATTTTCAATACCAGCCAGCGTGCAAGAAATTCCACTATTTCCGTCAAATTTGAAGTCGATAGCTTCATTTTAGCGGTCAGAAGAATGTTTACAACAGATATTATACAAACGGACAGACGGACAGACGGACACGCTTAAATCGATTTAAAATTTAATGCTGATCAAGAATATATATACTTTTTTGTGAGTTTCCGATACCTCCTTCTAGCCGTTGCTAACGTTTTGGCAAAATCAATATACGCCTCATCCTTCGGTGATGGGTATAAAAATCAATCATTCAGAGAGAATATCGACTTATTTTAATGCTTTCTTTGAACAAAAATACACCATTTGAATTTCTTATAATTAAAAAAATTAATTTCTAAATTGACTTAATCATTTTACACTTGACAGCGTCGCTGAAAGAAAGAACATTATTACACGACGTTGTCCAGGGATGAGCAAGAACGTAATAGCTACCCTTGAAAGGTCAGTGTTAATCAGTAATGATCTATAAAAGTGCTTTAACATTAGCTGTTGTAACATACACATACACATCATACAATCACTCAACAAATTCGCAGCATGAATCCATACGACTTTCGAATAGTATCAGTTCATTAAACGATACTACGTGTCAAGATTGCGTAACATGCCGACTATTAGGTTGCAAATTGCAGTTGTTTGGCATCGAAGATTGATACATAATGCACAACAACAACATGCATGCATTTGATTGATCGGCCTAGCAAAGTTTGCTATATATTCCCGTTATTCAACGTGCTTGCATTTAAAAGGCATGCGCAGATATTATAAATGGGTTCCGTTTCGAAGTGTTCTCTGGTTTTAATTTTTACGAATTCCATTTCTTATATCCGCGTGGTTAAGTTGCATGGTAAGGAATTTCAAGCGTTTAAAAAATTTCCGAAATATCATTTATTTATTTTTAATCAGTATTTATAGAAAAGTTAAAACATTTGTTTCAAAGAACACTCTAAACAATTTGTAGTCGTTATTACTTGGAATTGAGCAGAGCTATCAAACCAAGAAAAAAAAGTATTGGCGCTAAGCCAGCAAAACAATGCCGCTGTAGAAAAATATATGTTAAGCATAGAGCGTAAGGTATGCACTTAAACTGTCAATAACCTAAAGATTACGTCGGAAGTAATAAAAAAAAAAACAAAAAAATATGATATACATGTACATGTTTACAGCGTCTTATGTAGAAGAGCGAATGTCATGTCTATTAAACGCGTGGGAAATATTCATTTATTCCAAGTTCATGGCTCAGAATCAATTACATATCGATTTCCACTTTATTTTTTTGGTTTAATTAGTACAATCAAATATTTTAATTACGATTTACGCTAAATATCAAATCAAGATTAATTGCAATTTAAATTTTGGTTAATAAAGATGTATAGAAACTATTGATATTTCTTTTGCTTCTTCTCAATTGCAGTTGTATTGGTACTTAAATGGGATCAATTTTTATTTCAAAATTGGATCAACGATCATCAGCTATGATCCTACGTATATTACATAGGCGGGCAGATGGACGGACATCAATTAGTTTAGAAATAGAAAATTGATTAAAAATATGTATACTTTACAGTACTTCTTAGGCTCCATCTGGATGTTGCAAAAACAATTCGACAAAAAAAGAATATGCTTCCAAATTATCGATAGTGTGTGAAAAAATATAAATTCATATTTACGCACCTAACACTAAACAATAGTATTAGTAGTAGCAGCAGTAATAGTAGTAGTAGTAGTTGTTGTAGTAGTCGTAGTAGTAGTAGTAGTAGTAGTAGTAGGTGAAACCGGCTGAACCCATAACGCAAGATTTATTATAATAATTTTTATAGCACTACTTGCGACGGTCTCCTATCATCGTTTCAGAATTTTTTGGCTTCTCATTCTCTCTCTCTCTCTCTCTCTCTCTCTCTCTTTCTCTCTCTCTCTCTCTCTCTCTCTCTCTCTCTCTCTATCTCTATCTATCGATTTATCTACCTACCTATCTACCTACCTGTCTATCTATCTATCTATCTATCTATCTATCTATCTATCTATCTACGCATCTGTCTATCTACCTATCTATCTATCTTTTTCTCCCTCTGACTCTATGTACGGAACATACAAGCGCGATAGATATCAATAGAAGAAGAAGAGGCAAAAACAAACGAGATGGCTTTCTTAATAACCTAGTCGCATAAAAACAGGCAAATAATTCATAATTATTATTGTTCATTACTTATTGATTGATTGATTGATTTAGAATAAAAAATTAAATTCTAGGACTAAAGTGGGATGAGCACTAAGTTTCGTTTAGTTTCGTTGAATTTTGTTTTTTTTATTTCTTAATTTTAAGTAAAATGTGTGGCACCAAACATGTCAATTTATTGTGCTTTATATCGCCCACTTATAGTTATGTTACCAGTAAACATAACCACATTGCCCGATCTTCTTCCACAATATACTCCCAACATAGTACATATATAAGCGAAATAATCATTTCAGATTTAGAAAGATTAAGTACTTATCACGACAACTTTACTAAGGCGGTCGGTCACGCTTGACAAGCGGCTTAGCTTTGCTCCGCTTACGTTGCTGTACACGCATATCTATTGCTTTTTAATGTGAAATGGCGAACAACAAGCAAAAAAAAAAATGTATTCTTTTTTTTTTTCTGAATAGAAACGACCTCTATTATGTTGGAACGAGAAAAAAAAAGAGAGAATTGAGAAAAAATCTATTGTATAATTAAATTAACCTTTAATTTACGCTTAAGTAGATACGCATTCTTTCACAAATAAGAAGCAATCAAACAAATACCTATGCATATAAATAAATATACACAACCTTAAAAGCAAAAATCATAAAATCCAATCAAATACGAAACATATCTCTTACTTTGCCTTTTAAGTGTCTGTAAAAGTCCGGTAGTAAACGCAGCAAAAACAAAAACAACGATTTATTTGAAAGTAGTCGAAAACTTATTTAGATTTAACTGTTCGACTGTAATTATCCGTTGGAGTTTACGCATAGATACAAAACAGTTGTTCGACGTCGCTTGTGCATATGTATGCAGTGAAGGCTGTGCTCCGAAAATTTTCATTTCATTTACTGAAACAGTTTCCAGTTAGTTAAAATCTATATTAGAAAAATATCATATCCGCTGAGCTTAAGTGGCAGATAGATAGAGAAAATATTATAATCAAATTATTTCATATGGCTCGCTCTCTCTCTCTCTCTCTCTCTCTCACTCTCTCTTGCTCTTTTTAGACAGTGCTCTTCTTTCGCTTTAATACTCTCCCTCTCTTTCCTGTTGTACTTCTACTAGCCCTTGTTCGTTACGAAAATCAGCTGCTATGCAACGAATTAAACACATGTTTAGGACGTCATCGGCAACGAATAAAGCAGAAACAATGAATTAAAAGATAAAAACTAAAGCATGCGCTTTGATTAAATTTTACTTATTTATGTTATTGCATTGGTGAGCCTTTAAAAGAGGAGAAAAAAAGAAGAAAAAGAGTCAACCAAAGGTGATACGAGAAAACCTACCTAGAGTTAGACGAACTAAGAGAAAGGTTAAAGTAAGAGAGAGCGTGATAAGCAGTAGCTCAACAATTGACAACAAAAAAATTCTCTTAGTAATTATTGATGGTCAACTATTAATCGTACCGTGTCACTTAATGAAGAGTAAGCCAGTGCATGACATTATGCGAAGTATAACATTTATTATGAAAAAAATAGCCGTGTTTCGTTAGAGATGGAAGCGGAGAACGGAATCGGGTCGGGATACTATGAAGATGTGAAATGAAAACTGTTTCTTACTTCCTCACAATAACGCTACAATCATCTTTCTACTATCGATGGACTTCAGAACGAAATATACGATTTAAAAAGTTTTCAATAATTAAGCAGATCTTAAAGGGCCTCTGTTGGCAAGAACTCATGGGATGCATTCCAAAAATGCTATGTTTAAGCAAATTCCTTAAGAGACTTAGTTACTTCTTCGAACTTTTAAATTGAAATGAGAAAAGAACGAAGATTACGACTTGGCCGTCAATTCATGGAGTCCATAACATCTAGGTAAATGGGTTCGGTGAGAGAATAAGAAATATTATGAGTCGTTTCGCAAGCAAACTGACTTTGACGTTACAGTTAAAACACGTTATGAAAGGAATCAATTTTCAAGCATTTCCAAATCTAAAAGTTCCTCGGGTTTCAGGTTTTGATAAGTAATCGATAAGTAAAGTACGATTTTAATGTAAACAAAACGTCTACATCATACGTTTGAAAGAAAGAAAGGGAATTCGATTCCTGCAAGAATTCGATTCGTGCAAACAGATTATAGTCGATGTTTAATTTAAGTGCAGTTGAACGAATAGGACGATAAGTCATCGAATCGAAGTAAGAAATTTTTTACTAGTAAACAATTGCAAAAAGGAAAAGTAAACGCTAGACTTTTATGTCCACAGCAGGAGATTTTTTAAGTTATGTTAAATGTTAGTAAGCAAATAGGATGTTTCCTCTATCTTGGATAACGCTGACCTTCACGATTGCGCTTACTATTTTCCCTTCGTCAATAGAATAGAAATAGATTTTCTTTAGTTCTAAAATATGTATCTTTACTTCAAACATCCCTGTACTGACAGAAATGTCTTGAAAGTGCGATTTCTCAATCAATTCCAGTTAAAGATTCATATCACTGCGAATATTCGTTAAAGAGTTACACGGGTTTTAATGACGTTGCCTTTTCTTTTCATAACAACGGAAAGAACCGCATATCGTACGTTGATTAAACGTTGCTTTTTGATAGAAGAAAAGGTCGTCCAAGCCTCGCATTGCCCTGAAATGCTAATTTTCGACTCCCCTCCGTCGAAAATGACTATTTGTCGATGCCTTGATCACTTTTAACGTAGTCGTATAGACAATCGACGCTGCTGAACGCAGTGGACGGCCAAGGAAGATGGTTACACCAGAAAACACCATTATAATTCTACAAAATTTTTCCCGATAATCGAAAAGTGAACAGTGAAAAGTTGCAACAGTCAGCTGACATTTTAAAAATGTATGTGCATGAAAATGTGGACATGAGAACGCTGTTTTTCCCACGCTCACAAGAAATAAATGCACCATGTCAGTTCATAGCGACTATTATCTGTGCATTAATCGAAAAAGAACGCTCCCGAAAAAAAGATTTCTTCTACAAGAAAAGCGTCAAAATATTAAAGAAGCGCTGAACTAATTGCTCACCATTCACTAAGGGAATTATGTCGTTAAATAAGATCAGATTTTGAAAAAAAAAAAAATGGTTTTGTTTTATCCCTCTCCCAAGAATTGTTGACCGTTGTCGAATCAATCCCAAATTTAAAATTGTTGTTTTAATCCTTCCGTCAACTCTCACCTATGCTCACCTGTTCACAGAAAATATTTGATTTTGTTATTTTACGACAAGTAAAAATAGTATAATCCGGCAAGGATGGTCATTAAATACCCTACAGCACTAATGTAATTCTTCATTTATGTAAAAGCATAATCTTCATAGAAGTTCTTAAATGAATGAAGGTGCGAAGCGTCCATTGATATGCTCCAAATTCACTTAAATTAACCTTTTTTGTAGTAGACTTTATCGTTAACCCTCTACTTTCTTTACAAACACTAAAAATAGCCTTTGTTACCCTATAACTTTTCATGAGAGATGGAACTCGAAAAATAGTCCTATGAGATCTTAAATACTTAAACTTAATATCTATGTCAAACTACTATTATAGACAAACTTTCGTCACAGACTATTAAGAAATGAATTTTTTTGTCACATAAATGCTTACGTTCCTTGAGAAACACAGGTACAAGTATAGACCCATATTTAGTACAGTTGACTTTTATGTCGAACTACAAATGGGAACCAAATTTTATTGTTTTTGAAATTAGAAGATTTTGCCATAAAAAGCCCCACTTTTCGAAAAAACGTTTATATAGGAATGCGTTCAAACCAGCGGCTTATCTGATGCGAAATCTTTACAGCACCTTAGTATGCTGAAATACTATTCTTCACCGATTTTTGCCGATTTTTGAAATTTTAAAAAATGCAAATATTTTCATATAACGACTTTTTTAAGAATATCTAACAAACATGCCGCCTATATATATGTACAAATACATGGACAGACTAGGCGAACATACATAGATATACGTGATTCAGAAAATGATTCTGAATCGATTGAAATTATAACAATTGAAGGGCTCTATTTGAAGCTCTTTTGGGTGTTACACACACTCGAATCAATTCAATATATCTTGTACCACATGTGTTGTATTAAATAAAAACGCGTTTAATTAAAATCAATCTCAATAATAACATGCACGTCATGTGCAGAATATTTTTTGTTAGTAGGCAGCACTTTATTAAATAAATTATATTTAAGCATGTTTAACTAAAAGAAAAACAAAGGGTAACGCACATACTACAAGAGAGAGAGAAGTCGAAAGAGATAGTGAATACATTTCTTCAGGGTTATGAAAAAGAAAACAAAAAAAAAAAAATAAGAGTACGAAAGAGATTTCTGCTATATTGTTTGAGATGTAGGTTCACACTTTTATCAACTACTCTGTTGAATGTATATCAGAAAAAAGTAATTTAAGAGAAAAAAAAAAAAAAACTTAAAAACAACAGCACTTTATAACCTCTATATTAAAAAACAAAAAATAATAAAAAAAAAATAAATAAATAAAGAAAGAAAAAAAAGGGTAGGCATGCCTTCGCAAAGGCTATACAAATTATAAAACATTATTTTACATTTTTATACCATTTTATTAACTACGGCTGGTAATATGGAAGCACTCTTTACACACATCTTTATATTGGTTATATATTTTATTTTTTTTTTTTGATTTTTTCGCCTATTAGGGTATGAAACTAATTTAATTTAAAATCGCATAAAAAGAAATAAAGCAAATATTCGATTTTTATTTGCTTTTCTTTTTAATAAGACGTTCTTCGATTTTTCATTAAAAAAGAAAGAAAGTGTTGTATTGTTTCTTATAAAGCACATTTTCAAACGAAGTACAGTCAAAAAGGAAATCTAGTGGTGTTTGATTATACAAAGAAAGAAACGGCAGACAGGTAAACAGGCAAACAGACCAGGCATAGGGAAAAACCCCGAAATGAGCGCAACATGCAAACATAATAAACGTCCATACAACAACAATAATAACAATAGCAGCAGCAACAACAACAACAATAATAATAATAACAAAAACAAGAAATTATTTAAGGAAGGGCAACAGGCATCCTTGAGTTGTTAGGTGTTTAAACTTTTCTTAATAAATAGTTATTAAGGACAAGCTAAGCACTAGACAACTACGATGTAACATTTTCTTCAATCTAACAATAAATGAGTTTTCTTTTTCTTAATATTCGTATTATTATTATTTCATTTATAACATTGTTTGTTAAATAATATATAAACGTTTTTAATTTATAACCACATCAAAAGTTTACATAAGAAAAAAATGTACACATGTGCTTCGTTCTTCCTTACCATGGCCATTAAAAAACTATAAGAGGCAGGCAGAAACACGAGAACAGCACTTGGTGGGAGATTCACGTGTTTTATATCGTTACACATTTTTCTTTTTAGAAATACATTTCATTAATATGTTGTTTGTATACATATATGTATATATATATATGTTTGTTACTTAAGTAGATACAGTTAACAAACACAAACAGATTTGTTCTTTTTGTAAAAAAAATAAAAAAAATTTTATATAAAACAAATTTACTTAAACAAATTGCGCATTTTTGTCTTATTAACGATTTAATTTAATAATTTTAAATATTTTCTTCGTTTTCTTCTTTTTTTTTTACAAATTGTGAAATAATTTTTCTTAGGCACAGGTAGTTATTTGGTTGATTGTTTAAATTGTTGATTATAATTGCGGTTGTTGTCGGTGTTGTTGTTATCGTTATAATTATTTACTTACCAGGTTTCCAAGTTACTAAATTTCTTTGTAACTACTTTGCCCAATTCGATGCCTAATCGGTCGACAATCCTTTGAGCCAAGTCCGGATGCGATGTTCCGGAAAACACTTTAATATTGGGCATTCTAGAGTGTAATGAATTTCTACTACTAGACTGTTTCTCCAAATTGTCGTGTATCAAACTCTTTGCGCGTATCGGATTAGCAGATCGAACTGGCATCACACAATCTACGAGTACAAGTTTTTATTACAAAAAAGTATATATATAATGTTATGTTGTTTTTCTCTCTTTCCGTGCGATTTAGAACACATAGCATATATAAAAATTCTTTCTCTCGTCTTCACACACACATACACACACACACTGTTACTCACTCTCTCTCTCTCCCTCTCTCTCTTTATCTCTCTTCACCATCCCGCTTTTCCTCCCTAGCTTCGTCTGTTACCCTTCTTAACGATTTAGCGTTCATTTTAATGTTCTTATCTTCTTATATATTATTTTATTCTCTTAACACTTTTCAAATTTATAACGTATTGTTGTATTGGTTTCATTTATTATTGCAATGCTCTTCTTTTCTATCTATCACCAGAGAATCATGAGTTTTTGAAATCAAAACGTTTTTTTGCGTTATTGCGTCTATGCTGACACGTATCCACTTTCGCACGTTGTAAGCAAAAGCGTATGTCCCGAAAATACTTTTCGAAATTTCCTTATCCAAAATTCACGGCCCATTAGCCTCATTATAGATGATCAATCCCATCAATGCTTGAACTTATTCAGCAGAGATCAGACATAACGCTAGCATTGACTAATGAACTGTTTCGGAACTTTTTGAAAATTTTACAGGCATTACACTATTTCTCCCAGATTAAAAGCCTTCCAAAATTTTTCAGATAATTAAACATTCATTGCCTGCCACACCGAAATAGTCGTGCGGCTTAGAAAAATTAAATCCTGCTAATGCTAAAGAAAAGTTGATCAGAATAGTAGTAAAAAGAGTAAAAAGAGATTTTCGAATACTTCTTTTTTTGGGGAATGACGTTTGGAAACTGTGAACAGGTTATAATGAGCCGATTAGAATCTACGCAAAATATGGACTATAACACTTATTTTTATACGGTTGTTTGATAAAGGTGGACGTCCTTTCTTGTTTTTTTTTTGGGACTTTACGTTTTGACATTTATTATTCTCTTCCAATTCGCCAGAAGCGGGGTACAGATACAGTTTCGATAAAGTCTTTTAAATTATGCCGACTTTGTACGCTTTTCAAACTTTTTCTTCATAGGCGTTGCGGATGCGCACGCAAGCCAAGTTAGCAACACTTTGCCAACAAGAAATAATTTTTAAATTTGGCAATTCTTTTATTTTAATTCGTCAGAGTTAATTTCTACTCATTGTAGGCCTTAATAAGAGGAATCGTTAGTACATTAGCCAATAATCGACGTTAAATAGACTTCGATTGTCCACAGATATTTAAGATAGCGAGTCCCTACATATATGATTGTGTCTCTCGTACTGCGCTTAAGCACATTCGTTCGGATTCAATCTCTAATTCCAATTCAATCTTTGGTAAATTGGACGATTAATCCAAGCTGCAAACGTGAATATGGGAAATGAAAAGATATTATTTGGAGCGAATACATAGTCTTAGGATCTTTTCATTGTTGGTACTCCTATTATTACATTACTATCGCAGAAAGTATATTCACTGTCATTCTAGTTTGTACCCAAGAATTCGAAAGATTTTGATCATTTCATCCTTAACGTGGCATTTTTTAAAATGTCTCTTCTTAGAATAGAGAGAAAAGAAAACTCTTAAATAAATTCAATCTAAAATTTTTCTATTTACATAAAAATTCTTTCGAATGTCATAACAAGATTTAAAAAAAAATATATTGTTTCTTATCGACACCTTTGAACTTTTTTCAAAATTTCTTATCAATGCATTAATAATTTAACACAAAAATAGCAAACGTCCCCTAATTTTGATCCCAGTTCGATTCGCTACATCACTATCAAAGGTGTTTCAAATCAATTATAACGTAAAGATCAATCTCATAGGACGTAAGATCGTTTCAGTTATGACCGCCTATCTCCATCCGTCTTTGAGCTATAATAGTGTGCTTGAGCCCTTGATATATAAAGGCAACACTATTTGCTGATTAAGCAAAGAAAACCCTTGAAATTTTGACACTAATATCGCTAATCGAGATTACAGTCTCATAAACGAATAGATAAAAGTCGCGACTTAAGTCTGAGTGCTTAGTAGTATCTTGTCACTAAAGGCATTAGACTAACTCACTACACCGCGGCCGCTTCCTATGTGTTCCTCTTTCTCCCCCATTTTTCTGAGGGACTCCACGCTACACGTAGAGAAGGGCATCCCCTGAGTGATTGGTCAAATCAAAAACAAAGAAGATCAATGAATATGAACGCAGAGAGTAGCCCTCAATTTATATATTCCTACTTAGAACCTTACCTTAAGGACCCAAACGAGCTAAATGCCAACCTTCCTATTCACCATCCTACATAAGCTATCCATAGGTATAAGGTGGCTAGAGTATTAGAGTTTCAGGTTTATTATCTAACAGTCCGGAAACGTGACTCTTCCAACTTAGGGATTTTCTATTGGATAATCCGAATGCTTATTTATCAATTGACCTAAGTCCATACAGAGGCTTACATATGATGGTGTAACAGTTACTTGACCGATTGATAGAATAGGGGAAAAAAATTATATAAGCTTTTTTAAAATTTCATCGAAAGAAAAACAACCAAGAGATCACTTTTAAGTTCATTAACGTAAATTAAATTTACAAAAACACCGGATTGTGATAAGAAAAGCATTAAATGTTGAGAAATTAGTTTTTGCTTTTGCTTTCTGCAACTTGGTAACTCTACCTATAATTCTCTATCAATAGATATGTTTAAGAGAAGCCATATGAATAAACAAGAGAGGACGATTGAGAGAAATTAAAACCACATTTGGAGACAACACATACACATCGACACACCGCGTACAATTAATTAACTATCTAAAGAAACGAAATTCTCTCGCGCCAAATATAAGTTAAGGATAATTTAATTAAATTGTTTATTGAATTTAGGGAACAAATTTATATATATATACATGTATAAATGTATATACACGATTTTACAACAAAACGCACCATTATTTTCGGTATCCATATAGCCGGGCATTTTATTAGAATTTTCTTTTCAAATGTAAATGTTTATTTGGAAAAAAAAAACAAGCGAAAAAAACATCTATTAAAAAATAAGTATTTGATATAAAAACGCTTCCGCTCAAAATTCTTCTGTATATCACTTATTTCAAAAGTTTTTATTTTACTGGGCACTTTTTGCTTGAACTACTTGTTTATATATTGGTTTTGTTCTTGTTTCTTTTTTTTCGCAATATTATTTCTTTAGCGTGGATATATAGTTTAATGGAAGATATAGACAAATAACTAAACTAAAAAAAACACTGCATTTACGTTACAATAATAGAGCCGACCCATTAAAAAGAATGTCTTTCAATGTCTGCATCGAAGTACTCAGACTGTTTATTCATTTGTTGTTGGTTATTATATATATAAATATGAACTAATACTATTGCATTAAATATTCCAATATATAGAGACGAAAGGTAACATATTATAAAAAAATTTTTTTATATTTTTCATGATGATTTTCTAAAGAGTTCTACTATAATCTTTGCAAATGAAAAGCTTTAGCATTGCTGTCTCTCTCTCTCTCTCCATCTCTCTCTTGTATGACGAAAAAAAGAGTAGATTTCCAATTAAAACGTTTACTCTACAACTATCACTAGAGAAGAAAGAGAATTGAATTCGTAGAAGACAACGTAGAGGTACCACTTATAAGCAGCTGAAAGCGTTTCACAATTTGCCTATGTGTTTTTCCAATCATCGAAAATTTATTTAATTTTCAACGGCTTTTCTAATATCTATCGGAGACCACGTAAACTAGAATAACCATCGGAGGGTACATCTATTAAATAAATTACATACATATATTTAAACAGCGAATAATGAAATTTCAAAGTAGCAATAAATATTGAGTTGATTTGGTCATGTCTTTCCATGCATTCACTCGTAGAGATCTCATAGTGGCAAAAGCTCAGGAGTGAAGTTTGAAAATAAACCCAGTGCCTTTTTAAACTCTCCGTGTGCATGTCACAGCATTCGTCTCTCCGCTAAGTTGCTCTATCAGATCTCATCATGGCGAAAGGATGAAAGTAGAAAACTAAAACTTGATCTACCATTTACATATTCGTAGTTTGGCAATAAACACAACGCTTCTACAAATAAGTCTAGGATACTGACTTAAAATTTCTTGCAAACATTTACAAAAGTCATTTGAGACTTTGCTTCTGGAAGTACTATTCTAGATCTATTACAATTGAGAAAATAAATAAAAATTTTTGTGGATTAGTTTGACCTCATAATTTAAATTTTAAAAGACGCTGCAAGGCGAAAAATTCTTCCAGGAAAAAGATTTCCATTTCATTTCCTAAAAAAATTAACGCTAATTATAATAGTTATAGATATAGAATCTAAAAGAAAGTTTCACTTTCGCTAAGCAATGATATCTGTCCCCTTGATGATTAAATTAAAAACCCACACTTGAACGGACTAGTTATACGCAATTAAATAAATTATTTGGTGCAGCTTCAGGCTTATTCAAATTAATGTTACAGGGGTTGGTACTATGTACAGCCTTTAGAAAATTTAAAAAATATTGGATGCTTTTCCTAACGACAGTGGACTGAGGAAATCAATCCGTATTTAAGTAAAGCTGCTTTGATGAAGAAGAGTTGTATTTTTGGAAATTAAAAAACAGCTGAGAATAGTCAGCAAGATTGCCATCGCAGTTAACTCGATTTACTTTTTACGCGAAATAAAAATATTTTAGATCCATTCTCATCCGCAAGTAGAAGTCAACAGTACTAAATAATATATTAAAGAAATATTTTAACAATGTTAGGAATTTATCATGAATGCAAATCTTAAGAAAGAACTTTCACTGAATCCTTGTAGCTAAGCATTTCAGTAACGAACACTGCTGTTATGGCACGGAACTAAAACGCGTTATAAAGTCTTTTAAATAAATTTTAAATGAAATGCTAACAAAGGATAATATTGTATTTGCACTATTAATATTAGTAGGAGGTACTTAATCAGTGCTCACAGAACATTTAATAAACTTTTCCATTTTTGAAAGATAATTAATTGCTTTGGCTATTACAAAAATCAATATAATTAATGGCCTGAGCGTAGTTCTGAGTATAGTAAATTGAAGGTTTCAGTTTCGGTCGCAAATCGATCAACACAAAACTTGTTAACGCCCCGCAAAAACATAAAGCACTTTAGAGATCAAAATCTGTCGAAAAAAAATTTCGCAAAACACTTCTTAAACACACTTCCATTTGCGGCAAGCGTCTTTTCATACGTTTGTCAATGCTTTCAACTTTTAGGAAATAAGAAATCAAAAAACATCTAAAAAACGCAATCAACTATAAGGCTGACTGAGGATATTATAAGTTGTTAAGAAGCGCCTTGAGAGGAACACAACGTGAAACGTGTTAAATTCAAGGGACGGATGACTTGAAAAAGAATTTTTTATAAAAAAACTTTTCGGCACTAGTGCAGGGACCTTATTTATTTGTTCGTACTTGTTTTTTCATTCATTTAATCAAAGCGAACATCACCATCGCCCAGTATTAATATGCAATAAGGAAAAACCAGAAAAATTAAATGATTTTTGTAGCTATTCATCAACTTACTTTAAACTCTAGAAGAAATTTTCTGTATTTGAAATATTTCTTCAATTTTGTTTTGTTTTTTCTTTTTAATAGAACATTAAATTTTCTCTTTAAAAATAAGTAGAAAAAAATATTTATACTCTTTCTAATATTAATATTAATTAAAACAAAAACGCCGCTGAACACGCACCACCACGCTCACTGTTTCAATGGCACCGCCAAACGTCACTAACCTCGGTCCTACGCTAAGCAAGGGTAGAGCAAAATTATTTTGATTACTTTTGCATCTAAAACTCCAAGCAGTAAGCAGTAAAGAGAAACAGCGGTCAGGCGAAAGATTTCTCATACGAATACAAGCACAATAGAGTACGCATTGCACCTAAATGCATACATAAATAAATAGATATACACATTATGTACGTACGAAATCAATTTTATAAACTGCTATCGTATTAAACACGTGAGATATCGAAAGTGGGTAAAACAGCTATTTTCTTGTATTTTAAAAGTGTGCGCGCTTGTGTGTGTGTGTGCGTACGAGTCTTAAGAGAAATAAATTTTCATTATAAAATAAGAGAAAAAAATGTTGTTAGAAAGACCAGAATCCTCGAAATAAATAGAAAGGACGATACAAGCGATTATATATTAAATTGTAGATATATTTTAAAGAAATCCTAGAAAATATTCCAACTTACGACAGAATTTTATATTCAAAGCGTATTCAGACGGCATTTGGACGGATTTCTGCTCACATGTGATTACGATTAAGAGGTCAATATGAGAAAATTATTTATAGTTAATATTTTATATAAATAATTCTCCTACACTTATGCAAATAATACATAGCCACATCAGTATAGCATTGTATTGCCTATCAAAACAGGTGTTTTTAACGCACTAAAGAGCACCGATTTTCAATATTTATCTGAGCATAATAGGAGTTTTAAATAGGAAAACACCTAACCAGTGTCCAAGTCGCATAATTGAAATCTGCTATTATGATAGAAAGAAAAAAAAAAAAACAAAATTCATAGCAGGTTTGTTAGTCTAAGTTGTAGACTTGTCAGAGAAATGAATTCTATTGCTCTGATAGTAGAATTAGTGAAGATTCTGCCAAATTCTTTCCTATCTCTTGAGTGGAAAATTTCATTTTCATATGTCATTATGAAAGAAGAAGAAGCAATGCGTAAAGATACTAGGAAAATACTTATCAAATCTTTACCCATAGAAACGGCTAAATTCTTCCTTAACTCCTTAAGAAATAAGAATAATCACTTTGAATTAAGAGAAGTGGCCTTCATCTTGCTTTAGAAATAATTATACCCTACACCACTTATCGTACAGGGTATATTAAGTGACTGTGATCGTATGTAACATGGAGAAGGGCTTAAGATAGACTGAACTTTTATTATACCGATCGATTCAGAATCATAATCCGACTTGCACTAAGCCTGTCTGTCCATCTAAGTTGTTGTTCAAGTTATAGGTCGCAATTTTTGAGATATTTAAACGAAAATTGGTACAGTGACGTGTTTTAACCCAAGGAATGATTCAGATCGGTCCACTGTTTCGACCACTCCCCATAGAACGCGCTATTCTGAAAAGTCGTTATATGGGAAAAAATTGTAATTTTCAAGATCTCTCGGCTAAATACTAGTATTTCGGCATTCTAAATTGGTATGAAAACTTTGGACTGGGGCAATTTACGAATCTCCTCTCATATAACGATAACTGAAGTTCATACGACAAAACGATGTAATTTTCAATGCTTCATGATGAAAATTATGTCACAATAATAATGTAATATAAAAAAGGAACTGTACCAAATTTGGACCATTTTGGGCTGTTTTTTCGATCCTACGCTAATTGAAAATAAAAATTTAGCCTTTGAAGAGCAGAAAAGTCTAAGTTCTAACAAGTGGATGTGCAACTTGGCCCATAATGTTAAAGCAATTTCATATAAAAATGAACTATACAAAATTTGGACCACCTACGCCTATTTTTGAATCTTTGTGTAAGGATTAAACTGTAAATTGTACTACATTAGGTTGCGTTTTGGGCCCGCTTCCCTATAAATACGCACATGCAAAATATGCCTTTATATAAAAACAAAGTATAATTTTTATATTTTATAATAAAAACAAGAATTGTGTTAGACAATATGGTTTAGGGTATTTTATGGTCGGTCTTGCTCGACTATAATGTTCTTACTTATTATTATTCTTATAACTAATTTAGCCAGCGAAGTAAATTCGAAGATTAATGACTTAAAGCACTAGCATCTAAGGCTATCCGGCTTTATTAAAAACTCTACGGCACTTGAGACTCGAGCCCACGATCATTGAGTTGCTAGTCGAGATTCTTTGCCTTCGGCCATTCATGCGGATATATATCCAAGTAAAAACATGTCCCAGATTCAAAAATAGGTTTGAAGTCTAACAGCCATCGTAAACGAAGCTGTCGAAACGGCGAAAATAGAAAATTTCAATGTCCAACATTCTGCAGATAGTCTATTGCCAGTCAACTTTAATGACTAGAAAGACCGGGCCTAACTCTACTATTGAGGGATAAAGTGTTTTCGCGAAATTACATGACTTTGTTTATCGAAATATCATACAAATTCGTTGCAATTAATTAATATATGATCCAAACTTTCATTGACCAAATATAAAAAAAACCAAAGCCGATTCTTCAGATTTCTTTCTTAATAGTTAAATTATACCAACCAGCATCCACCGTTATGAATATATTTGTTTTCAACGAATATATCATAGGACCCAAACCTAATCAATATCGGTATAACACACACCAGCTTCCCGTGTTATGCTTTACTTCCGCATTTGTGGAACTCAAATCTCCTACGATTAATGATATATACCTAAAGAACGTAGAAGGATTCCGCTATTCCTGTCCGTATGTGCGTTTGTTTTTGAAAAAGGTAGCTAACCACAGTTTACAGACTGCAACTCATACCAGTTTTAAACTTGTAAGAAAACACATGTCAAGTCCTTCTGAAAACGGCTCAATGTTAATAAGGTATTCATCAATCAAATTCCATGTTCACGGTAATTCATACCAAAAATTCGATTAAATCATAAAAAAATGCAAAGTTTTTATAGAGTTTTCTAGGAATAGTTATTGATATGAAAAAAATGTTATATAATAAGTTGGAAGGAAAGTTCTGCCGTATTTTAAAGAAAATATTTGAATTCATTTATGTGGAACCCAAACACTTTGCTTTAACAAAAACGCAAGAGATTTAATGTGATCTCCAACAGTTGTATGATGAATGCCTAAATCTTCTGGAATTTCTCGCCTTGTTAAATGTGGATTATTTTCCAACATCGATCGTAAAACATCATTATCGATCTTGAATGGTTGTCCAAATCGATCACTTTCTTGGAGGCTCAGATCCGTGGAACGAAATTTGCTAAACCATCTTTGACAAGTACGAACATTTACAATATCTTTTCCAAATACTGCACATAAATTTTTACATGCAACCGATGCGTTGCTTCCTTTTTGGATTTCATGCAAACTGCAGTGTCTGACATGTTTTTCATTTTAAATATTACAAGTAAATGATGAACGGTAAAAAAAGACTTATTTTATATTAAATAGCAGATAAAAAAACAAAAAAAAAATGCGAATGACTCACTAGTTTTTTTTTATTTACAAGAAAAATTACGTGCCTATTTAAAATACGACAGAACTTTCCCTCCAACCTATTATATTATATATGGCGTTTCTATGGTGGGAATATGACAAACATAGTTACTTTCATATAAGTGTCAAAAGATCTAAATAACTGAACTCATCAAGTCATCTGTTGTTGATTTACTGACTCACAGACGAAAAATTAACATAAACAATGCAGATAAACATTTTATTATAAAAGACAAGGGTAGTGTCCCGTTTCTTACTTTTTTTTCGTCCATAAGTAGCGCAAATAGCAAGAGCATGTTTGATATTTGTATCGAGTGACATACGAAAGAAAAAAAAAATCAAATATAAACTGTGAAGCATGAATGCTTGTCATTAATCTTATATCTAAACAAATACAAATCATGCACACCTACATATGTATGCCACTATCATATCCATATAAAGGGACACGTGAAGTCATATTATGCGAAATGAATAAAATTTATTTAGACTTTTCAATTAATTTGCACGGAAAGCCAATTTCGGTGATTTAATTAAAGTTTTACTACAGTTTTTTTTTCGTATTCCTTTATAAATGATTGTAAATTTATTTACATAAGGCAAAAATACATACATATAAACGCACGATAAAAACTCAAGCAAAGTAATCGATAAAAAAAGTCACCATTCTGTTAACATAACCGCGTTCAAACGCAAATCAATGACTTGTCAGCATATAAGCGTTTTACTTTTTGGAATTGGCATCACTGGCAAAAGCCAGTTATTTTCGAATTACCGCAATTTTAAAGTAGATAATAGATCTCCATTTGAGTAATGTACAAAATAGTTTTAAATATCTGTCTTTTTTGCCTTACTTGATTACTAAGCATAAAATCTCAAAAAGGTAAAAAAGCAAAAATTGAATCACTTCGTGTGGGGGCGTGGCCTATTTTTGGATAGAAATGGTAGAATTTTCTATAAAATAAATATAAAAAATTTCAAATTTATTAGTTATGAGTAAAAATCCATCGATTTTTTTAGAAAAGCGGAATTGGCCCCAATTTCTATCAAATTTGAAGTCGATATCCTCATTTTTTCGACCAGGAAAGTGCCAACTACAAACACCATACAGACACGCAGACCGACAGACATAGCTTAATGAATTCAGAATTTCACGCTGATCAAGAATAGATATATCTGATAGGCTCTCTGAAGGTTTCTTTTGTGTGTTGCAAACATTATGACAGTGGCGGGCATAAAAAAATACAATACAAAACAAGACGCGTTTCTCAAATAGATTTATGCACCAAGGGAGTTCTTTGTTAAGAACTAAATAAAAAATATAAAAAAAAACAGTTACAGTACTTACAACGTTTTAATATGGATGTTAAATAGTACATGAATCACTGCTGCCTCACTGCCGGATCAGTCAAAGTCTTCTTGCTGTATGGGTTGTTAACGTTAAAACAAGCCTGTTCTAAAAATCGTTTAGTTGTTTGCGGCAACACCGAAAGCTGAATGAGAATAATAACGAATAACTTATTCCTTAATTAAATATCTGAATAAATCTATCGACATGTTCGACATGTTCGACATATCGGAATGTTCAAGGTTCTGGAGAGTGTTCCTTAGAAGCTTGTATCGTCTAATCGCGTGGATGGCGATGAAGCAAAGATGATGATTTTGGCGGTTCCTGTAATGATCGTTATCGTCGTTATATCATATACAGAAATATGAAATATTTTCTTAACATTTATAGTCCAGATTCATTCATTGACGTTAAGTCTTAGACAATCAATCCGAGCACATAATAATCGATTGAAGGCATTTCACTCTCCAACAAAAAGCACAAGGTGAATAAGCAAGCAAATAATCTATTTTTTGCAATATAATAATAAGTTATTCAAAAACATAAGTAAAGTCTCTCGTGTCCGAATTAAAGGTGAAACGGGGAACAACAAGAGAAAATCTCGTATAATCTTGGCAATCAAATATGTTATAAACTAAATAAAACCCACTGAAAGACAATAAGTTTTGTGCCGAATTAAGCAACGAAAGAACCCTATAGACTGCATTTAATTACAAATAAAAAAGATGTTATTCCATACGATATACATTCGAAATCAATTTTTCAAAAATGGTGAGTGCATCGAAAGTATGTTTTTGCAAATATTCTAACATCTTTGTAATTCCCTCCCGCACCTCCGGTTTTTTTAAAATTCCAACCTTTTTTTTTTGCGTTCATTTTCAAATTCAAATGTTTGGAAACATACATTCAAAAATGTACAGCGTTTATGCATTGAGCCAAAATGAAAACAAATTAAAATTTGAGGTAAATTATATCATATTGATTAAATAATTAGTAGCTATCCATATGGTAAATATATAACCGAATCCGGCCATGAATCAAACTTTAGGAAAAATGAATTGTTGTATTCCACTCAAATTTAAGAAGAAATTTCCTTCTATTTTCTACATTCCGTAAATAACGCGCTAAAAAAATTACTCTTAGCGTTAAAAAATTGTTGTAGGGATAAGGTTCTATTCGAATGTTCGTTTCCTCTAAGTAACCGAATACTACGTTAGATACAATGGCAGAATGTTTTAATATCAAACTCACAGCAAAGCTTTATTTGCTTTAATATGCATTGATGAGCATGAGAAACATCAAATTATATTATTAAGGACCCGACTCCACCATTCTGGTGGACAAAAACAAACCATTTGTCATTGCTAAAATGCATCGCTTTGAGATTTAAGTAAAACGCATGCCTTTGAAATGATTCTTTTCTCTTTAATTAATTTACTATTAAAATTATAAACTAGGAGAATGAAATTTATGGAAAAAAAAGAACAAAAACCAAAAATTTAGAAATTTCTATTAAATGGTCGTCTCTTGCTATCCGCCTCTCAGTCTCAAAATATATATTTATATATAAATATATATATATATATATATATATATATATATATATATATA
>CCAG010001380.1:0-63849 GCA_001077435.1 Glossina morsitans morsitans
AAGTTATATTCAACGGGGGTCGAATCACGCATACCCACCACTATGCTTTTCGTATTCTACTCTCCGAGTTCTTTTATTTGATACCCATATCGCTGGTATTATTAAGAAAAAATTAATCGCGATGTCATTCTACGATGACACCTTTTTTTAGGTATATATAACATATCTTCATTTGAGGAATGTAGAAAATAGTGAAAAAAAAACAAAAATTAATTACTTGTGATTTTGTTTGAGGGCGTGGCGAATTTTTTTTTCAATTTTTGCATGTAAAGAGTAGAATACAAATTTCGTAAAGTAAATGTGGAAAACTTCAGCTTTCGTGCTTTTATAATTTTTGGAACGAAGCAAAATCAGATTTGCGTTCAGTTTATGCTCGACTGCGGGCTTCTTCCTGCGCTGATCAATTTGGCCCATTTTCAATGCCAATGTTTCTAACAAATTTGAAATTGATACCGTTATAATTGCGATCAGGAGAGTGCCAACAGCAAACACCACACAGATGGATAGGCAAAGCAGAATTTTGCGTTGATCAAGAATGTATATACTTGATAGGGTCTCTGAAGCTGAAACATTATGATTCTTCAATGGCGGGTATAAAAAAGAAACCAGTAAAAGACTTACTGATCTAATCGTTCCATCTCTGACATATATAACATATAAGAAGCTAGTCCCTTTTATAAATTAGTAATTAAATTTCAAAAACAATTAATTTCATTATATAGATATACATACTAACAGGAGACAGGATAGCTCTGTTAATCCAATTTGCATCTGAGTTCAATTATCGCAATTAGTGGAAATGCACATAATAAGTAGGTATAGATAATAACAAATCAAAGTATCGGAAGGCCAATGTTATTTTAATATTCCGTATAGTTAGTTATAAGGCAAAACTTAAGAAATGGCAAACATTGACAATGACACCCACCACCCTCAATCCCATATATGTTTGAAAATGTTTCCGTTAATCATGGGCAAGCAAGCTTTAAAAGAATATCTCTTACACATCGTGAATTATATAGTATTTCGATTAATGAGGTCATTTTGCATAGGAT
Source organism: Glossina morsitans morsitans (assembly GCA_001077435.1). NCBI lineage: Eukaryota > Metazoa > Arthropoda > Insecta > Diptera > Glossinidae > Glossina > Glossina morsitans. Next base: position 1,056 of record CCAG010001380.1, read on the forward strand.
TACGCAAAATATTTTTCCAAGTTTCCCACAATTTGATGGATGTTTACAGCGAATTTCCGATGATGAATACCACCTGCCTTGGGTTGCAAGTAACAAACCGACGAACATGGCTATATAGAATCCCAGAATCTCGCGACGGTTATATATATATATATATATATTTTTATATACAATATATAATTTTGTTAAAAACTTTTGAAAGCAAATTAAGATTTGCGATGCTTTACTTCCCAATGCCATAAGGTGGCTAGCTGGAGCTAACGATTGGCTATTGACGAAAGCATTAACAATCATTTCCGAGAAAAGAATTAACAAAAATATCAAAATTAAAGCTGAACACACTGTTGACTAGTTTTCGGAAGGCTTTGAACAATAGGAATACTGAAGGAATCCAAATCCAAATTCTCTTAAAAAGGCGAAATCAAATCTAGAATTTTTTTAAAATTCACAATGCAAGCACATAGGGTCGATGATTATATGTCTGGCTGCTAGAAATGGAAATTTGTACACCCATCTACGGTGGTGTTGGTGGTGCGTATAAAAATTCCAATTTTTCTTTGTTGATAGGAAGATTTAGTGTGTTAACGGTGTGGGTGTGTATGTGTGTGTGTGTAATCTGTACATGGAATAATATATTATAATATAGAACAATTTTTTGATCGCTCCATCTATTCTTAGGTAATACACAGAAATAATCTTCGATGCGGGCCTGACTTATGATACGAGTCAAAATTTTACGATAAGCATGTTTCGATCTTCTTAAAATTAAAATTAAATGTATACAAGTATAAACTCAAGGCGATTATTTAAATTATACTGAAGAGATCACTAACTAATTAATCATAATGTTATTGTGAGGCAATGTAAAGTGTGCACATCTATCGTCAGTTACATAAAACTGGAAATAGCTCTCGGGAATATTTTCATCCGATAAAGAAAAAAAAAAAAAGGTGATAAGCACTTACAATTAGTACTCAGCATTCAGGTGAAAAATTATTTTATAGATTATTAAATATATATGAATGTTTGGGTATAAGGAATTCTTAAGAAGATTTTCAATGATTTCTGAAAAGAACTATCAGTTAGATTCTAAATTAATTATAACCCTATTCTATGCCGTGAGCAAAAATCATCACCAATCCCGGTTCAACAATTACATCCTCGGACATATGAGCATTATCGCAGCTAAGCACTAAAACAGCTTGTTTGCCTAGAAGCATATAAAATAGAATAGAGCAATATATATATATATATATATATATTATATTTATCACGGATATAAAATATTTTAAAATGATTTCAATCTTAATAATCACCTGGGACACGACGACATATATAATTATCGTAAATGCGACGATTATTTTGTCTGGTCTCCAGCGAACTAAGGCCACGCGGCCAACGTCGTTCATGGCAATTTTCCATGAGATTATCAAGTATATGAGGTGGACAGCCGGATTCCGATAAAGCGCGTTTAATCATCATCTATATGAAGCGAAAAAAAAAATGTATTTAAAAATGTATTAAGAAATAGATTATGTTCGGCTATGCAAGAAAAATCTGTTCATTAATACATCGATCGTACATTGTATCGTAAATACCATTTATCGTATCTTTGCACGAGCAGACAGCGACTGAAATCCGCATCGCATTCACAGTCTTCGTTATACATACGTATATGTGATTTCTTCATTTTTTTTTTTTTAATTATGCACGAATTTTTGCTCCGATCTAATTCGACTTCGAAATTGATAAAGAGATTTGGCAATTCTCAAAATTCTTGAGGACACAACTTTAAAAAGAGTAATTAAAGAATTTTAAAATATTTTGTAACTATTAACGGGCTGGCGGGCCGATTTTACTAATCTCCGAACGTAAAGTAGCAAGACCGATAAGCGAATATATCGTATACTAAATTTATTATTGATAGACTTAGTTTGGAAACAGTTATCGTAAATTCAACGACTAGTCCACTATATGCTTAAGACCATATAATGTATATCGGTATGGTACAGGTAGCAAATCAATGTGCGAGATTTCATTATTCTTAGGGATTATTTTACCTGTAAAGCGTCATCTGGTGTTGAGATCATACCACCCCAGCGTGTTACTCGGGCCCTGGCCAAAGTGCTGCTCCAACGAATCACTTCGTCACGCTCCATTTGATCAGCTATGGCACACATGGCCGGATTCGAGACTCTCATCGCGCGAATGAAATCCTTAAATAGCTGCAGTTCACGTTTCAGTTCATTGACAATTATATTTTGATCAGCTATCTCTGTTTTAATTTCGCTCATTTTCTGCTGCTGGGTTAATATCATGGTGCGCAACTCCCGCACACAGTTGTGGTCCTTTAGCTCATCTTTGGGTATAACAAAGCCACAACCTTTCTCACATGGCAATGGCCTTTTGGGGTTGTGCTCACATTCTTCCAAGTGTGAATTGAGTGCATCTAATTTAAGTATTAGTGTACAGCCGTGGGCGGCATTATTACAAGTAATGGAAAGGCTTTTGAAAGAAAGATTTACAAGATATTCGATTAAGTTATACAATCATTTTCCTTCTTGTAAAAATCTGTATCGATCGCGTGACCATAAACGTCACATAAATGTCACAGCAATGCCAAATGAAAGATGCCGTAACCGGATTTAAAATTAAAATCTCTAATCAAAAATATAATCGGCCCGACTATGTGTCAGAAATTTACTTAAGCCGACTTCCTAAAGGTAACTAAAATATTTTATGCATTCTTCGGTTGTTGTTTTATTTCATCGTTTTATTAAAATAAATGCATGATGGATGTGTGAATATGCGAATGACTCCAAATATGGCTCAAAGCATTGACCATCGCTAGGCACTAGCTCGGCCGTCTTTTTGAGAAATAAAATGAAGCTCTTGAGCTGAAATGACAACTGATCTCTTGAGGCTATTCCCAAAAGAGTCAATATTTCGGTATTCTAATAAGAATGGAAACAATAAGACATTTGATGAGACCTGCGTTAATTGGAAGCAATAATGTCTACGGGTAACAGCCGCCATGGTGAAATCTTCTAAGCTAGAATTGCAAACATTTTCTGAACAAACTTTTTTATATGGGGCCAAAATTCTTTATATTGGAAACTCAAAATAACATGATTTTCGACTTTTCATTTCCTATTTTTCACCACAATTATTAACAAATGTCCTGGTGACGGTTTCATTTGGTTGGAACAAACCGTAATACATCTATAGCTGACCTCCCCAAATGGGGTCGCCACGTATATTCGCCTCTATCGTCGATATTAACGGTTCGCATACTCTACGTTCCCCCTTCGAATAAGGCAGGAAAAGTGATGGTTTTCGCAAAAAGCGACACCTATTCAAAGCTCCAAGAAAATATGTTGTATGCATTTTAGCATTATAACTTATCCCATTTCGTATCGTTTAAAGATAATACTTTTTCATGTGATGAAGTCACCTCGCAGTCAAATGCACGCACCCACTATGTATATTTATTTATAAAGGATGAGCAATGTCAGGGTCAAGCATTGCTTAAATCGGGTTTTAAACAGACTTCCAAGATTTCTGTTTTACTAGAAAGTTGGAATCTTTGGCAATTTCGCAAATTTAACTCGGGACCCATATCCATTACTATCACTTTTCATATTGACATTAAGACTAATACAATACAATATAAGCTTACCGTGACAACAAATTTCTTAGTATCCTTGGTACAGCTCTAAGATTAGCCGCGGTTAGAGAGTTACGATCCACAGGACATGAGGGTTGACGTGACAGCCACTCGTTAATGCAAGCCCGACAGAAAGCATGTTCGCACATAGCAGCCTAAAAAAATGTGTCAATGTTTGTTTTTTGTTTATATAAACACTTTACAACAATTACATATATAAACCACAACCTGAACGGGTTCCTCTAGTACACCAGAACAGATGGGGCATGTTAACTCTTCATCAACTTCGCCTTGAAAACGATGCAAATCATAACCCATTGTTGTGGTATAGAAATGACAACCAGTGCAGTCTCTATATGGTTTGCAATAACTCCACTCCACTTCACACCAAGAACCCACGAGCACGATATTAGTTAATGTAATTTTTGAATTTTTTTCGACCAAATAAAAATCCTTTCAATCCTGAATATATCCTCTGCGATATTTACAACGAATTTCGTTAAATTTATTTCAATTAAAAACTAATTAAATTTTCATAAAATTCAATCGCACAAGCTTTACGTTATGTTCCTTATTACTATAAGTGTGGCCAATAATTTGTAATTTGTACGAATATTCTCTCTTCCTCATTAATCTTTTTTCCTTCTATTTTTGGTTTACCCATCAAAAAATTTTTATTATTTGACAGTCTAACTTATTTTATTACTTTGATGAAAATTTTCATTAGACTCGAAATTAAGAATTTATACTTTTTCATTTGTTTTTGTTTGTTCTTTTATTTTAAATAATATTTTATAACTTTACATATCGAAAGCATATAGTTTAATACGGCAACTTAAACTAGAGGAGGTGTACAACAAAAAAAAGGAAAAGCATTGGGAATAGAAAGATGAAGGAAGTACCAATAAAAAAAATTTGTAATAACAATGAAAGTCAATAGGGAGATAGAAAGAGAGAGAGAGAGTTGGATGACACTACAAGAAGAACGCGAACTAACGTAGCAAAACAATAAATTACATCTTGCTGAGCTGCCAATAGATAATCACAATGCTCTTACACAAATACTTTTTCTTAAAAGATTATAATCTTGACGAAATTATTAATCCCAAATATTAATATTAAGTACTTTCCGACTATTATCCTTAAGGGGCTGACACATTGACGCGTTATTCGCAATTTTCGGGTTGGCACATCAACTTTGCCGACTTATTTCAAACTCCATGGGAATTGAAAAATCATATGGTTTTGCATACACAAATAAAATAAAAAGAAAAAACGCGCAAGACAAAATGATTGTTTCTTTTAAGCTCTAAAGTTATTTATCTAATTTATGTTTATTTTTATTTTGAGATATGTTAATGAAAATATTTCCATATATCTAGTTAATCTCCTTTATCTCTGACCAAGAAATAAGTTTGGTTGCTTTCATATTAACTTTCTTATTGTTATATTTTATAAATTTGTTTTTCATGTTTTTATTTTTTATGTCTTTATTTTTAATTGTGAAACCACATGTTTTTGTTTACATTTTCCCGTAAAATAATGTGCTAGCGCGGCGGCCCATTGTGTTAATCACTTGTAGGTTTTTAACCCGAAAACGAAAATGACGCCTAATTGTGTTACCCTGTTACTGCTGTATCAAAGTTGTAATAAAATGTAAAGTCCTTGAAATGGGATAAATGTAGGGATAGGATAGTGATAAAAGGAAAGCCACAAGAGAGTAAACACAATATTAAGAAGTTTTAAGAGGAATATATAAAAAACAATAATTAATGTGCTTCTTCCTAACGCCAAAGTTAAAATTTTTCAGACAATAGTAAATGCCGTCGAAACATTGACAAATAAACGAATAAAATTGTATTTTTTCAGGCTTAAGCTTAAGCAGACACTTACAAATTATGTATTTAATGTAAATATTCAGTGGTAGTTTAATTAATTTAAATATATCCGATTATTACGAATTAAGAAGGTGCGTTAAGATTTTGATGAAAATAAGTCGGCGAACACAATTATTCGTTATTCCATTTTTTGGATTAATAAGTCCTAAGCGAAACACAATGAGAAATTGCGTTGCCATAATGTCTTATAAGGGAAAATAAGGAAACCGATGTAAATAAAAACAAACAAACATGGTTTGAGAAGTAAAGTTAAAAAAATCAACGTAAATATGAACAATATATATATGAAAAACAACGATACAAAAAATTTGTGTAACGACTTGCTGAAAAGTAGATCGCAAATATGTCACATTTTTTTAGTCCCCACACTTATGGTTAAACGTGAGAAAACCAAACAAAATAATAACAACAGCTGTTCTGCTATTTGGCAGAAACATATGGTCTACAATCTGTCAGTAATACTGTACGGAATATAGATATTTATTTAAAGAAATAAAATATGAACAATCCGAAATGTTTACTTTGAAGAACGTTAAAATAAGTAGAGAATTTTGGAATGATTTACCAACTGAAATTAATAATAATTCTTTTATTAAATACTTATCTATATACTTACTTCTTTCTGGTGGGTTCAGTTAAATTTGCAGCCAATTCCTTCCATAATTTTTTCATTTGTTGTAGATATATCGGACTTTTTTTTATCTTTTTAATAATTAGGTGTTCGTTGACAAACAACAAACAATAGTTTAATTGCTACTGGGTGCATCTTTGGTAACCTCTTTTAATATCTACCACACTTAAAATAATATATTAGTTGTTACATTAAAATGATGCATTAATAATTTAATTTCAATGTTTTCCATTTTTTTGCAAAGCTGTTTCTTTTTTTTTTGATAATTTTGCTTGCGGCTTTTATATATTAACAGCTCTGTTTTATTGAAGAGTTTGCTGTCATTTCTGCTTTCGAATACGAAATGTAATTCAAATTGGTGTAGCAACGCTTGCAACCAACACAAGCATAAATTTTGTGCTAAAAATAACGATGCCAGAATAAGGATGTTGGTCGGATGTAATTCAACCAATCACGGCTACTTTATAGTGATGACTTTTTAATATAAACTCTACATTAAACACAAGCGATAGAGTTTGTAATAAAGCCGAAAGCCTTAGATGCTAATGCTTTAAGACTTTAGTCTTAGAACTTGTTCTCTGGCTAAATTTATAAAAAAATAAAAAAAACACAAGCCGTAAGCATTATTGAATCTGGCATTGGTTTGTGTCTTGCAGAAGCGGAATAATGGAATGAAACAGGTTGAAATCCAAATTGTTGTCCAATATTGCTTAGATTCCAAGAAATTTTAAAGTAAAACTTCTATATAGTTCCAACAATTAACAGCGCTGGATTTATTCAGAGAAAATTTGTTTTTGTTTTGACAAGATTAAACATAATTAAGTAAAACACGTGCTAATACATTAAGAAAGAGAGATTAACTTAAAATTTTGTTAAAAAATGACTAAATTTATCAATTATTACAATCTTTGTCCCATACCGGAGCCTAAAGACTTCTTGGGAATAGCCGCTGATAAAGAAAAGGGCAATATTATAACAACTTTGAGTAAAAACATTGTTATTATAATTACGGTAAAAACGATCTTTTTCTGTTCTTAAACGTTTAACAATGTATTTTATTTTAGATAAGTACTCAGAAACAAGTAAGAAGTTGGTCGGTAGTGGAAAAATTGTCTTCTAAAGTGGTTTATGATAAACGCAGCGAAAAATATGTTGGCGTATTTGGTAATAAAACCTTACGTTGCTGGGACGAAAGTACCGCTGATGTTAACAAAAGCAAAAAATTAAGGGTAAATTATTTACAAAATAAAAATAACCAGCACAATCCTCCTGTAATAATATACTCACGCAGTTTCACAAAAATATTTCCGAACTTGTCACGAATGAGAAAGATACGTTTGTTTTGTATGATGACGGTTCATTTGAAAGTCTTAAGACTGCTATCGACACTCGCAAAGATTGCAAACAAATAACTTCTGTTCCACAACATTTGCAATTAGTCCCAGATTTTAATCTGAGCAAAGGACGTATATTCACACTACCTGGTGGAAAACAAATTCTTACGTACTTTGAAACAAACCATACAAGTGGTGAATGTCATCTGGTAAGATTGCCACTTGAAGACGGGAACCTACGACAACGATTTCCATTGAAAAGGGGAAATCTACAAACTACAGTCTGTGGCGCCGCAGTTATTGAAGGTGATGGGGTACCTTCATTGTGTACTATATGTAAGCAGAAAAAATTCAATTATTCTCTGCAATGGTTTAGAAAAGTTAAGTGCATTTTACATTTTAGGGTCTGATAAAAGGATCTTTTTACTTACCTTGGACGACTGTGCTCAACCGGAACGTTCGCCCGGCACTTTTGTGTCTATGCTTAATCATTTAAAGGTTGATAGCTCTCTATCATTACTGGGTCTCTCAGGTCATTCTGTGGCTATATATGGAGCAAATTACGGTCAAAAAAAGGAAAGCGAGGGGGCTTCTCTTTTACTCTACAATCTACAATATAAAGTAATCAAAGTCAAACAGTTCTTCAAAGTATATTTCGATTTTTCGAAACTGTGGTCTATAGATAACCATATTCTTTTAGCACTCGGTCAAAATCTTTCTGTTGTTCAGTATCGAGTTTCAAAAGAATTACTCTCCGAACTGGTAGGTACACAAGTTTGCAATGATTACCAAACCTCTGTTGAAGGTGATCAAATTAACGAAGATGATTGCATACAAGATTACTTGCAATACACCACTAGTATCGGGAAATGTACTGAACTCGAATATGTGCCTAAGAGAACATATCATATTAATGAGGCTGATGGTAAGTCAGTTGCTTTTATAGGAGTCGAAAGCTTTGAAAAAGATCTCAATCATATGAGGCATATAAATTTACATGTTGACGTGCGGCGAGCGAGCGCAGCATCCAGCGACGACCAAATCACTTTAATGTCTAATCACAACGATGACGGGTTCACCTGTCGGAAAATTCAAATTATCGCTAGCCAAATGGAAAAAGCGGGGGCAAGTGAGCATGAAATTACCGAAAAATTGTTATGGCTTTTAATTAAGGCCGAATTACTGTCCGATATAGGCGTTTGCCTAAAAAGATACACGAACATTTCAGAAAAAATGCTATCAAAAACTTTAAATTTTATTTTAAAGCAATTTGCAATTACAAATCCCGCAATAAAAGATGCTGCGAGCAACGAAACGCTCATATTGAATGGCCATCGGAATTCAGTTATGGATATTGACATTAATTCGGAAGATAAATCCGAAAAAGATAAAAAGAATAAGAAAAAGCTACATATCCCGTGTAGCGATCGTTTAGCTAAGGAAGAGGGCACGTTACAAACGGAAATTAAAGATATCTTAAATACCCTGCTTTCGTGTAATTTTGATTTTACCGCTATTGGGAATTATATAAGACAAGATATTGCGTATTCTGAAGCTTTGATATTGCTGGAGCATCTTTATAACATGCTAACCGATCCGGATATGACGGAATTTGAAGAGAGGCCATCTCACGACCATACTAGCGTCGAATTTGAATTGCAAATTTTGCGTTGGTTTGGCGTCTTCCTTAATACGCATTTTCAAAAATTGGCTTTATCCAAAGATGTTAAGCTCATTGAAATATTGCTGCGATGGCAGGAACTTTTTATTCAATATAAGCATGAAATTATCGAACTACAAGAAACGTCCGCACTTTTGTACAATATTATTCAATGCAAAAAACTTGCCGAAGACCGCGACTACTCCAAATGGTATTCAATCGAGCAGATTCATTTGTTTTGAATAGTATATATGTATTAAATAAATATAAGTAATAAAAATTTATGATAGAATAAAATATAAAAAATAAAAACTCTATAAATAATAATATAAAAATTTCAATTCTCTCATCCGTTGGGAACTTCCTTCCCATTTTTCCTTAGAAATAGGAATAAATAGATTGGTTATTGTATTATGAAAATTGAAATAAAATCTAAAATGAACTATTGATTTTTAAATTAAATGTTATTTCGACTATTTAAACTCATTAAAAACTACACATTTTTTGCCTCAACATCATATTGAGATTAACTGGTATTAGTGATAAGATAATTAAAATTTTGCATCAAATTGGTTCTTAAGGTTTATCTAAAGCGATTGCATAGAATTTCCTAAAGAATAGATGGAACAGGCATCGACATTGTAAACTTACATGTATGTATGTATGCATGCATATGCATGTCTAATATTAATAAGCGAAGGAGAGAAGCATGTTTGAAAATACAAAAAAAACCTGTACACAAACATTCATAAGCAAAATTCGGTTTACATTACGATGTATTGCAATATCATGTAATTGTAAATGTAGGCAAATAAATGACTTTCGTTGGTTGCGTTCTTTATTGACTTTTGCTGATTGCCCGTAATATAAACTTTTAAACAAAAAAAAAAAAAAAAATAATTAAAATAATAAACAACCAGATGCGCACGTAAATACACATATGGTTTGAAAATCCAATTTAGAAGCATTCATACAATTTTAATATACTATGCCATCTCGCTATTGATGTTTTATTCCTTTTTAAAATGTTCAAATATCAAAATGTATGTGTGTGTGCTTTTTTCAAATAAATACTCTTAGCAAAAGGTAACTTAAATCAGTTAAGAGCGTTTATTTAAACACGCTCTCCGCGTCTCCGCTAGCGATCATTTCACTTTCTTGCCCCAAAAGTTGATACGACAGCGTCATTATAAATTTTGTGTGTTGCTTCAGAAAACACCATTTATTTACTTACCAACAACTTGTTAAGACGTTCAAACTATTTGGCCGTCTCGTAGCACAATTTCATTTATGTAATTGCAATCGTTCACTGTTAACAAAATGAATATATCGCCCGGTTTTGCGTTTATATCGCTTACCATATTGGCTGTTAGCGGCATCACGACACAATATCCTGCAGCATCGCAGGCAAGGGCTACCACGACACTGCATATACCAGGTCAGGGTTCGATTGTAGGCGGCTATGCGACAACCTCATGGTCTGAACAGGCTTTCATGCAATTTCTTGGTATACCGTATGCTGAATCTCCACGGGAAGAATTGCGTTTTAAGGTAAGAAAACCTAACGGTGCAATGCATTTAAATCAATTTTGTTATTTTGCAAACGCTATACACTTTAGCTGGATACCAGTTTGTTAAATAATAGTTTATGGAAAAGTAACGTGAGTGAGAAAATTATAATCGATTGTGGCCGAACAGTTTTTACCCCTTGCCTTTGTTATTCATATTCAGAATATGTAAATATTTAGTGTTCAAGCTTGGGAGCAAGGAGCAAAATGCAAACTTTTTTTTTGTTCCTCTTGAATACACGTTTTTCTCATTTTATGTAGTGCAGTCGAAGTGTCCTTCGAGCGGTTTTGGAACCATTTTATAACGATTTCCAATGTTTTTGCCATTGTCTTTTTTGAAGACGATAACTACATTTTTGCAATCAGGAGACGTTACAGACGCAAACGGACAGACGGACATGCTTAAATAGGATCGAAATTAGATGCTGATTGCGTATGTGGCATTACTGAATCGAGCTTTCTCTCCAATCTTCAATGCTGGGTATAAAAACGATAACGTGTCCGTTGCTCCGCTCAAGATTCCTGTTAAGTGATTTGTCGATCCCCTATTGAAACATTTGGCTGTACAAACAGCAGGCAATACATAATACACCTCATAGAACGAATATCTGATGATGATGAGTACGTGTCTCTGTTGCTGAAATGTTCACAATCTGGAAATTGACATAGAAAGCAGTTATATTCGAAAAAGGTCTAAACCCTAAATACTTTATTTCTGTCACATATTGGTCCCTAATTTGTCGACAATTCGAAAAAATGTGAAAATTATTCTTAAGCGTTCATCTCAATACATTGTTATGTCGCAGGAGTACGCTAACCACGCTATCGTCATAGTTAGATAAATAAGGCACCAGTAGACATATGTGCGCGATGGTAAGTACGATTGTCGGGCATCGTAAGTATTTTATTATTATTATTATTAATTTAGCAAGAGAACTAAACTCTAAGATGAAAGTCTTAAAGCACTAACAGCATCCGAGCGCTATCGGCTGTTAATTAAAAACTCTAGCGCACTTGAGATTCGAACAACTCGCGACCATTGCGATGCTAGTCGAGATTCTTTGCCTTCGGCCAGTCAGGCGGATAAAGTATTTTATTAAGATACTTACAGTTATAAAGCATATTATATTTGTCTATCATTCTGATGAATTGTCTTTTTCGTTCGCCTGCATTATACCCTACACCACTTGTGGTAAAAACCAAAAGGACTTGAGATAGATTCAATTTTTATTACACCGATGTATTCCCAATCATTTCCTGAATTAAGCTAAACTTGTCAGTCCGTCCACGTGTCCTTTTGTCAGGCCGCAGTTTCCGAAATATTTTAATGAAATTTTGTACACTGACGTACGATTTTGGTTTAATGACAAACGTGCTGGTTGGGGCACTTTTCCGATCGTTCTCTAAATTTTCGGTTTGCAGTGTGAAAACTTTTAATTGGATACGATCAATTTTTGAATGCCTTGCCATATAACTTAGATGGTAGAAAGGCCTAAGCTTGAATACTTACTTCTTGATGGAAATTCGTTCGTAGTTGTAATATGTCATAAATATAAACCTTACTTTATCTTATCTTACCGGGCTTACCGTGCTTACCGTGCTGCCACGTAGGTCTACTTTTTTGGATCTCAACCCATATAAAGGTTCTAATGGAAAAGTAAGTAAGAACATTATAGTCGCACAATCCCGACCTTTAACTACCCTACCTGAAATGCGGACAGACGAACAGACAGACTTAGATGAATTCAGATTATGATTCTGAATCGATCGGTATAATAAATGGGGTGTCCACTTTAAGTCCTTCTGCGTGTTCTAAACGACCGCACTGCACCACAAGTGGTGTAGGCTATGATAATAAATAATGTTCGGGCGTGTTATTAAGAAAATTAGCGAATAACTGCTTTAGACGAAGTGGGGCAGGGTATCTAATGATCGGTTTTTCCCGACGTTACAGATTAAGAATGACATAGTCCGAGTAAGTAGCCGAGTAGGTAAGAATCGCCAAGAATACCAAGTCAAAGCGCGAGAGTTTACATTGCTTGTAGCTAAAGTGAGTGAGAGGTCAGTCGGTAACGGCATAACACTTATCGATTGGGCACACATCCAATAGGCTGCGGCCAACACCCACACTTTTCTCATTTCTTCTTGTAATCGTAACCGCACCGCACGCGAATAGGGGAAATCCCCACAGGTGGTTGATCATACAGATATATATATATATGTAAAGAAGAAAACTGATGCTAATGAAGTGAAATTTGTAATAACTTAAAAGTCATTTCCATTTAAAGGAGAGCTTCTTCTAAATATTTCATTTATAAAATTTTCGTTTAGTTATCAGTTAAGCGCAAGCCATGGACTCACATATTGAATGCTTCCAACTATGGACGACGTTGCCCCAGTCTCATGAGTGTTAATAAAATTGAAGAAGAAGAACTCAAAGAGGACTTAGAAGACTGTTTAAATTTGTGCGTGTACACGAAAGATGTGCGTATATACGTTTTTAATACGAGTTACGTATATTTGTTCGATGGATCCTAAAAAAACTATTGACCAAGTTCCACTAATATTTACAAAGATTTCTTTTTTTCTGTCATCTTGTTATCTTAACATAGCTCAATGCTCAGCGACCAGTTATGTTCTATATATTCGGAGGTGGCTTCTTTAACGGTTCCAATGAAGATCATCCAGCCGGATTTTTATTGGAGAAGGATGTCGTTTTGGTAGTACCAAATTATCGCATCGGTGCTTTGGGTTTCTTAAGCTTAGGCAACGAAGACATACCAGGCAATGTACCGATTGGTGATTTAATATTGGCCTTGGAATGGGTAAAAGATTATATAAAGTTTTTCGGTGGTGATGCCAAACAAGTAACAGTATTTGGACAAAGCGCCGGAGCAGCCATGCTGGGTGCGTTATTATTGAGTCCTAAGACACCACCGGGCCTATTCCATCGTTCTATTATACAATCCGGCTCCATCCTCAGCTCATGGGGCGTGCGAAAAGATAATATTAAGCAAATAAAGCTTTTATGCAATACCTTAAAATGTGACGAATGCACAAGCAACGCCGACATATATAAATGCGTGCGCAACGTCTCTGTAGCAAAATTATTAGAAGAAACTAAAACTGTAAGTGATTCACAGATCAATATAATGCATCTTTTTTTATAATCGCAGATTACCTGATGCATATATTCGATTCGTTATTCAAGCGATATTATTCTTAATTATAACAATTCAGAAAATTGAATTCGATCGGGACCTTATCTTTTATACCCATCACCGTTTACCCCCCAAAAAAAAGACAGAAGAAAGAACAAAATTGTCATGCTTTGTAATGTGGAGTGGGCGCAGTTGATTTCTTCTATTTTCAATATCAAAGTTTTTGTCGTAGAGGCATGTAGGGACTGTGGGCGTGTCCTTTGAAAAGTTCAGATCTATTCCAAAATCTTTTGCAAAATTGTAGGCGATGTCTTCATTTTCGCATACAAAGACAACAAAGTTGCGCAAACGGACAGATGGACAGACGAATAGACGGACATGTTTAGGTGCATTCAAGAGTTGAAACTGGCCAAGAATCTGTATACTTTATGGGGGTTTTGAAGCTGAAATAATTAAATTTCGATGCCCTGTAATCTTGGGTAGACGTGGTTATTGTTTTCCATTTTTATACACAAATGCTACAGCATCGCCTATAGAATATGCGATCAAATTTTTATTCATATATTTGCTATAGTTGATGAGTGAGTAATGAGCAAAAGACCTATTTTTCAGTTCCTTTGGAAAACCGAGGAGTTCTCAGTTTATGTGGTCCTGTGGGCGTGTCCTTCGACCGTTTTGGCTGATTTTCACTAACCACCTGCTTGCAAAAACTTTCAATGTTCCAGAAGGATGCTTACAACAGACATTGCATAGACAGCCAGACGGACATGCTTAAATCGATTTAGAATTTGATACTAATTAAGAATATATATAATTTGTGGGGTCTCTAAAGCTTCCTTCTCGACGTCGCAAAAGTTTTGACTCCTCGAACTTCGGTGATGGGTGTAAAAATACCGTTCCAATATGCGTTCTCATTATTCCTTCTTCGTGTTGTACGTAGTTGAGTTTCTTGTTGCGTTGTAGGCATGTTTTGGCCCTGTTTTGGGTGACTACTATGGCTTTATGCCTCACGAGCCGCTTGAACTGTATAAGGATAAAACGATTTCTGTACCATTGATGACTGGTTTCACCAAACATGATGGCTCATTTGTATTGGCGAGTAAGTGCGAAAAATTTACAACATAATATTTTTAAACGAAATTTTCGAATCACTTTGACGACTATGCAGTTTACTATGATGGCTGGAAGAAAGAGTTGCCCAATCTGTCAAATGTTACTGTACGTCAATTTGCCAATGGCTTATTCAACATGATCAACGATAATGGTGGTATTGCGAATAATTTGCTGATGAAGCTGTTGTTTCCAAAGGATTTGTGGCGATCAGATCAACACCAAAAAGCCTTAGCCGCTTATTTCGATGTAAGCATAACGACGAATAGATGATAAGGAACGGAAGTACGATGCGTACGCATAGTGCGCAACGTATATTAAATGTCGTTTAAACTTTTGTAACGGATTGAAATACGCATTACAAACTTCATAAGGATATATATATATATATACTCTGAACCAACGTATGTAACAAAACCGTTATGTTTAACTGTCAAAATTTGAAGAACAAAATTGATATTCAATTTTTCCTCACTCTTGTCGCACACGCGTGACACGTGTTCACAATCAGCTACAGCACAACCATATATAATAAGTAAAAACATTATGGTGGGCCAGGGCCTATCATCAAATACCCTACACTACTTTGCTTAAAGCATTTACTCAACATAAGGCCTTATTTGAAAAGTCCTTATAAAAGAAATGGTCGAAAGAATAGTCCCATCCGGATCATTTTCAATAGCGTTGATCCTTCGGCCAAAATATGCCGATTTATCAAATTTGAGCAAAATATCTGCAAAATTTGCGGTCTGTAGGCTGAACACTAAAATGCAAGACACGCTAACGGACAGACAGACAGACTTATAATAATAAAGTAACATAATATGTGTCTATCTTAAGTCGTTCTTGGTGTTGTACACATCCGCACAAACTTAATATAGTATGTAGGGTATAAAAATGGGGCACTATGCAAATACAGTTTACCGTTTGTACAATTACTCGTAATATGCAATATTCTATGCGTTATATTATGTATGGAGGTAATGGTAGGTATTAAAAATTTTGCCAAAGCCGACATTTAACACCCTTCTTGTTCATTTTCAGGTAGCAAATATTGCATTTATGAAATCGCCAACAATTACTTTTGCCCAGAAAATGTTAGAGAAGCATTCAGCTCCCGTTTATCTATACAGTTTTGATTACGATGGTCTTAATACACGTTTCGGATATGAGTTGGGCCACGAACATTATCCATTTTCCGGTGGCGTTCATCATTCCAATGAAAATATATATTTATTCCCAACGCATTTGCTAAACGAAAATGATAAAAAAATTGCCCACAAAATGGTCGATTTATGGACATCATTTGTCATAAATGGTAGGCCGCAAACGGACGGCGGTCCAAACATTTTACCTATGGAAGGTAAGTTCTAATCATAAATTAAATGATTGCATTTAATCTTAACGGGTCGTTGTCGGGTCGGGTTTAGATGAACTTGGTCCATATTTTCATATTGATAACAATATTACGTTGGGTTATAATGTGCTTGACGAGTTAAGTGCTACCATTGATGATCCAGAACATGAGAAATTACACAGGAAACATATTATATTTTAAGGATTCGTTCACATATAAAATCGTTATACTACGCAATATATATATATATATATATATTTACAGATATTTTCGTTTATTATTATTATTATATTATTTTGTTTTTACTATAATAAAAAAATAAGTATGTATTTTACGTTTATTGATTCACAATGTAATTACACTGTGCAAACATTAGAGAACCTTGTTCATTAAATTACAAAAAAAATCTATTTTTCAATAAAATGATTAATGAATAGATAGCCCTTTCTCTGATTGATGATGATTAGCTGAAATGACGGACGAAAAACGATAATACATTTAATTAATTTTTAAAAAGCAATCACTTCGCTTAAATACCACCAGCCAGCAGCTTGTGCTTAACTGAATAATTGGATTTTTTAACATTTCGTTGCGGTTAAATATAGTCATGATCCCGACACACTTATGTTTATTATATAATTCTTGCAGATGATAAATAATTTTGATTGACTCAATTTAAAAAAAAAAAAAGATGGAACGAGAAAAGGCTTTTCGCGAACTAAAAATGCTGATAATCCTTACTTCAAAATTTATAACTATAAACTTACTTGTGCTCTTAAAACAGTACACGTCAGGTAAATTTTGGGGCATACACACAGCACAGCACGTACATAAAAAAGATATCAAAGCTAATAGATACGCCCAAGTTTGGATGACATCGCCTATCCAGTCACAATACAAAAAAAAAAAAAACAAAAAACATGTAAGAAAATTAAATTCTGTCGAGATCGAATCTTTTATACCCATCACCGTTTACCCCAAAAAAAGACAAAAGAAGTAAAAGAAGAAAACTCTCATGCTCCATAGTATGGAGTAGGCGTAGTTGATTTCTTCCATTTTCAAAATCAAAGTTTTTGTCGCAGAGGCATGCGGGGATTGTAGGCGTGTCCTTTGAAAAGTTTATGTTAATTCCAAATTCTTTTGCAAGTTTTTAGGCGATATCTTCATTTTCGCTAACGGGGGAATGTTTACCACAAATACTACTACACAGTTGCGCAAGCAGACAGATGGAGAGACGAACAAGCGAACATGTTTAGGTGCATTCAAGGGTTGTAACTGATCAAGAAGTTATACACTTTATGCAGCTTTTGCACCTTACTTCTGCGCGTTATATAGGTATTAAAAAAACAATTCAAATTTGATGCACTAATATATTGGGTAGAAGTAGTCAATTTTTTCCATTTTTGACACCAATGCTACAAGATCACCCACTATGCGTTCAAACTTTTGCACATCTCTTTGGTCTAGTTTATGAGCAATGAACAAAAAAACCAATTTTTCATCACCTTTGGGAAACAGAGGTGTTCTCAGTTCTCAGGGCAGACGGACATGCTTACATCGATTTAGAATTTGATACTGATCAAGAATATATATACTTTGTGGGGGCGGTGACGCTTCGTTTTAGGCGTTGCAAAGGTTTTGACAAAATGAATATACCCCTCGTCCTTCGGTGATGGTTATAAGTAAACAGGGCCTGTAGTTGTCGAGGTTGCGGTTACGAACATGAACGTGATATATTGCCCGAACCGAGAACATTCGATCGTGAGTGTCTTTCCGATGAAAGCAGTACCGTTTGATATTTGGAAAAAAATTCTTATCAAAACAAAAGCATAATACATAAGTAAATAGAGCTGATGATACATTTGTTTAATGTAAGCATATGTATAATTGTGAAATGTACTTATAATTAGGTTGAGTTTCTAATGAGCGAAATAGCTGCCTAATTACGTTGGATAACTTATCTACACATGGTTATAGTTAGCTTTTTCTCTGGACGTGAATGCATGCATAGCCTGAAATTCCCGACGGTATTCAATAAATGGTCATATTGTAATATTGAACTTAAAAATTTGCCGAATTCTCAGTTACTCGAGCAAACGAGATTTATAGAAATCCCTCACCTCTTTGTTATCTTAAATTTTATCGTTATTGTCTTTTAACCCTTTCTTTTTTCCATTTGTGACACGGAATATTAATTATTTGTTATCAGTTAGGATTGAAGTATCGGTTGACATCATTCGTTTGCTGAACTTACCGAGAACAAATTTCGTCCGATATCGAACAATTAAATTTAGCCTGCGCTGTAAATTGGGTTTAAGTGAAACGAGAACTTGGTGAATGAAGTACACATCTTTTGGTCCTTTGGTTTCGCCCTTACAATAAGAAGCGAGAAGGCAAAAACAAAAATATCTTGTTAAGAAAACTAGTAAAAACATTATAGTCGGGCGACTCCGACCATTACATACCCTACACCACTTTGTTTACTACATTTATTCGCTCGTTTTAGTAATAACACACCAAGAAGTACGCATTTTTTCATGTAAAGATCATGAAGGTTAGATTTTCTCTCCATATAAGAGTTTGCGTTTCATAATAGCGCCCATATAAGTGGGGGTTCCAAAGAAATAGGCTTACCTACCGTTAGTTTTTTTTGCTGACACGCTCCTATGAATTATTAAAAAGACATTAGGTATTTTGCATGAGGGTGGAGGAAGAAATAGACCCATGAATCAGGTCCACTTCATTTTTTTTATTTAATTTCTATCATGAGCACATCACAAAAAAATTAGCAATTAGAATTTTCGGCATATAAGGGTTTGCGTTTGGTGAGAATCCTTATATGCGATAGTATCTAAAAAATAGACATGCGTGGTCCAAATTCAGTAAGGTAGATTTCTTTGTCAATTTTCACCATGAAATATTGGAAATCCGACGTTTTTACCATATAAAGCTTTAGTTTCCGTAGGAAAGGTTATATGAGAGGGGGTTCAAAAAATTACCCCGGCCAGTTCACAGTTTTGTCCCAATAGTACTACTTAATCACTTTTATCGAGAAATGTAGAAAATTGCAATTTTTGTTCACGTAACGGATGTCAAATGTCAAATTTCATCAAAATATCTCAAAAATGACGACCTGTAACTTGAACACAAATTTACATGGACAGACATCAGACGGGTAGGCGGACCGACGGACAGACGGACACACACGCTTAGATAAATTCAGATTATGATCCTGAATCGATTGGTATAATGAAAGGTGGATCTATCTTAAGCCCTTCTGTGTCTTATCAGCGTGTACGTCATTCGAACATTTTACGCCCACTTATTTCTCTGCAATTTGTAGTTATATATGTATGCTTTTTCTCAGTCCCTAGCAGTTTCTGAGAGAACGTAATTACAATTTTCCATATACATAAATCAAAGAATACATTTCGATTCGGAATCATATTTCTGAATCGATCTAAGCTTGTCTGTACGTCTGTCGATGTCCGTCCATGCAAATTTGTATTTAATCTTCTGATTAAAATTAACTCATAATAGCAATTTGATATAAAAATGAACTTTGCGATATTTGGAGCAGCCACGCCTATTTTTGAATCTCACTCTATATAAGAACTTTCACGAAAATATGTGTGTGTTTTAGGGCAAAAAAAGGTTTTAATATATTATGATGAATATAGAAAATAACTGTACTGAATTTCGAACAAGTACATCAATTTTTGAAGCTCGATTCTTACGGAATATAAGCAAAGAGGTCTAATTTCTAATATACAATCTCATAATGGTAAGTTCATATGAAACAGTGTGTTCTATGGGAAATATAAAAATTGTGTTAGACACTGCAGTGTAGAGTATTTAAAGGTGTGCGTAGCGTAGAGCTAGAATGTTTTCACTAGTTTTATGATTTTCAAGTTTGATTATTTTCAATGGAAGCTTTGAATGCGTTATTGAAGCTTCTATCTTTGTTACATCTTGTGCACAAAAATGACATGGCAATGCATCCTAACTATCTTGCGCGGTTGATAATATGCATCCTTCAGTTTGAAGGGCTTTTAATCATAAATGTAAGTGTAAATGCCGAAACCGTTTACACACTTCAATTACTAAATATTGCAAACGAAACGACGATTTCGTATAATACCTTCTCTTGATAAGATAAGAAGCAGTTTTTACTGCATATTTATCATTTTAAGGGATTTAAGGGATATAAGGAGCACGATGTATGGAGCTCTTCAAAAGAATTTTTAAAATAAGTTAATAATATTACATACATGTCTACTAAAACTTGATTATTTTGTAGTGGGTTTTTTAAAAAATTTGAATTCGCAAGTGAATCGATATCAACTACGTCGTAAATTTGGACCCGATTGGCTCCTATGAACCCCCTTTGCTCGAAAAGAGAAAGAAATAATACTCAGAGAGCTTAGCTTAGCGTACGTCGTATATACACATGTGCATACATTGGATCTCATGAACTTCAAGTCATGTTTTTAAACGACTTAATACGTTGCACTGCATGAGCAATTATGAGATATTCACATATGATTTTATTGACTATGACGGATTTGTGATCTTGTCATCAAAGTTAATAGCAAAAAATTCATCCCATAAATGAACATTGAATTATAGTTTTCTTTTTGCTAATTGCGGATGGATCCTGGTATTGGTTTGACTGATTTTCGAAAGTAGCCTGACGAAAGTAGAAAACAAAATATTTGAAATTATAATCATAATTCCAATAGATAGAAACACAAGAATGATATGAAGGTCACGTTTGTGCGATGTGTATGCACGTTGCGAACATTATATATATATAAAGATTATATCTCCCGGTTTGGTGTTTAGAAAATACTATCTTTTCGGATTGTAAAGAGCGTTTGACGACAGTAGAGTGTGACGTCGCATAATCAGATCTAATCAAATATAACATTTGACATCTTGTACACTAACATTTTCTCTAAATAAATACGATAGAACTCAAAATTAAAAATATAAACTTTAAGTTTCTTTTACAAACTTAAAATTAAATAAAAATATTAAATATATATAAAGAAGACTTAAGTCACTGTGAAAGTAATTATGAATTAAATATTATTTATTTTTGGTGTTTATTGCACGTTTGGTAATACGACCCAAAAATATACCCATTATGAAGATCATTCCCACAGCAGTCATTAATATAACCATGAAAAAACGTTTGGCAGGTGAGCTGACTACTTGATTGACTAATTGTTCCATATTTTCGGGGGGTTGAACCAATACCTATTTAAATGTTTTTTTTTTTTTTAATTTATCAGCAAGCAAAGAATTAAAATGAAAACAGAGAAAAGTTAAACACTTACTGTATCAGCATTTCGAAACATTTCGATCCGTCGCTGTAATTTCAGGCGGCAATCCTCTTCCATTGCTTTTGATTGATCTTGCAAAACTGTCTGCAAGCATTTCAGTTCTAAAATATAATGTACGAAAAGTCGTTATTTGAAATTAGAAACTTTTACAAAAGAAAGTATTTTTTAGAAATTTATTTATTTATTAGGTGTTTGCAAAAATGTTGATCACTTTTTTAGTTGAAAAAGGCATTTATTGTGGAAAATTGGTACAATTAATCAAAATAGTTTCCATCATTTTCTACAACAGTTTACAATATTTTTGACAACATGACGATATCATGTCGAAAGAACTTATATTGCTTTGTTAGCGATCCACCCATCAACCCATTTTCGCACTTCTTCAACCGTACGGTCCCGAGTGCCACCCAAGCCATACTGCACCGATCTGAACAAGTGGTAATCGGAAGTCTGGTGAGTACGCTGGGTGCGACAAAACTTTCTTTTCGAGCTGCAACAGGGTATCCGAGACAACTCTTGCAACAAATGGCCAAAAAATAGCACTTTCAACGCAAAATCGACAATGACAATATGATGGAACAGCATCACCATAAGCCTCTGAACGTGTTTGATGTGCTTCGACAGCAGATTTCTTCAAATCAACTACAAAAGTAATGAAATTGGAAGCAGAAAAATTTAAAGCGCCCCATGATTAGCGCTGGCATACGCTGCATAAAGCAAGAATATTAAATGGAAAACTGCTATCTTATGTAGAGGAAGGTCAAAAACATCGAATTCAACCGTAGACCGAGTGTAGACTATAATTTCCCACTTCTTTATCACTTTTAGCTGATCAAAATTTTTACAAACACTTGCAATTTTTAACTTTGAATAGGGCAAAATTGTTTGGTAACTTACTGCGCCCATTACCGCTCTTTACGTTTGAACAATAACGCAACAAATCCACCGTACAAGCTTCCTCTAGAATTGGATCGACGTGTATATCTGCTTTCGCTTCGGCTATTAAAGTAGCTACTTCCAGGCGACAATCGCGGTTGATAATCTTTTGATTTAGAAATGCTGTCTTCAGACATTCCTCAACCAGCCCGTGCTCTTGAGCGTAACGATCTGGATTGCAAAGCACCGCAATTTCGTGTTTGCAGAAAGTTTGCAAAAGCGGATTTAACTTGTAATTGAGCGCCTGCTCCTGCAGTACTTTCACCATTTCTTGAGAGCACTCGGCGTCGAGCAGAAATTTGCGAAACTTATCTTTTAAACATTGCACCACCTTAAAAGAAATAATGAACTTTTATCAATTAGTCTGCCATTGTCCATATCCGATAATACTTAGTAAAATGTTCAAAGGCTTAGAATTCGCTATAGAAAATTATGCCAGATCTCATTGAATAGCAAAACAGAAAGTGACCAATTTTTTTTTGCTTTGAGTGTGAAAACCATAATGCCCGGAAAAAAGTTACGATAACAATGCTATAAAATTCTCTTATATTGTGAACATTCGAAGAAAAATCGATTCTTTATGCAATGATTGTCAAATGTCACAACCTACTTGCCGGCTTCCTTGCCTTGGACATCGGGGCTTCGTGCCTTAAGCAAGTACTCCGAAAATAAATATTACCTTGCCATTCAACTCCTCGTTGGGTTGCGCTTTAGCTACTATATCCGAGCAGTACCGATCAATACTTTTACCGCAGTGCAATTGTAATGAAGGATTGAACCTGAAATCTGTATTCTGTTCGATCATTCGATTTACCACAACCAAATGGCAGCGTTGATCAAAGGTGGGATCGTCTTTATAGGTTTTAAGGCAATCCAGCAAATGCATAGGCTCTTCTTTTGAACAAAATTTGTACGTCATCTCTTTGCAAGTGTTAACCAAAGTGTAATCCGTAGCACTGTCGCCCAATTCGGACTTTTTAATTAAAAATATAGCATGGTGGCATGTATTACCCAAACGTGGTGTATTCAAAATTAGACATTCCAGCGTCTGTAAAAGTAAAATATAAACATTTAGTTAGAAAAAAAATTAGACTCGTAATGGAAACGTAATGGATATGAATAAAATGTAAAGTTTTTTTGAAAAAAAAGTTAATATAAAAAACTTGCATTCCGATTATTCACCTCGCCAGGGCCCTTTTTATCGGCACACAAATCTTCAATTTCTTTTTTACATGCATTGGTTAGCTTGGGATCTAAGAGTAAAGATTCTCGTTGCTGATACAGTTGGGCTTTCACCTGTTGCCGACATTCTTTCGGTATCGAATGCCTTTGGGCGCGTATGGTATCGTTACGCATTACTTCACTTAAGCAGGCCACTACTTCATTTTTTGTAGTACTAGCTGCGCAGAAACGCACCACGTATGGACGGCAAGCTTCTTTGAATTTATAAGTGAAATGATAATTTTTCAACGAAATTATCTGAAAATGTTCTATAGCTGCACGACATTTTTGATTTTGACGCATATCGACATCATTTTTATGAGAGATCAAACACTCCATCATATCACCTGAGCATAAATAAAATTAAGCATTGCATTCAAGGATCGCCACTAAATAAAAACAAACCTTTATTTTTGCCCCCTTTTAGGATATGGTTGCAATGCGTTTTCATTGCCTCCGGACAAACTGACATTATCACAGGATTAAGTTCAACATTGGCAGCTTCTTCCTCCGTGTAAACAGAAACAGCTGTCTAATGTCATGGGTAGATTAAAAACTAATTTTGTTTTAATAAAAAATGATGATTTGTTTTAATATTTTACCTTACAAGGCACTTGCAATTTTTCTAAATTATTTTGCAAACAGTCCATTTCGGCGCCCTTTTGCGTGCGATCATAACAAAAATAAGACAAGTCGTCAATACATGCGTCTTCGACTTCAGGAATTAAGTCGACTGATACGGCTCTCTGGCGCATAACACGCTTCATTTCTTTGAAGCAGTCAGAACGCAATGATATTTGTGTATCGTCACTGTAAGCAATGCGATGTAGACAAGGCAAAATTAATGGTCCCCTTTCGGGATCCATTTGAGGATCAAGGACATCATCCCAAAGACGTTTGGCTCTGCAGTATTTAATCGCATCGTCACGACAATGTCTATATAGTTGGGGATCCAGCTTAAAGTCTCGGGACACAAAATATTGTATCAAGAGCAACGCGTGTTCGCAGTCGGGATTCATTACAGGTGTACCTAATTGTTCCATTAGACAGGACATAACACGCGCGTCGCCTCCTTCTGTATCGCGGCAAGCTAAATCAACCACCGGCTTACAAGCTCTTCTAAGGATTGGATCTACCCGCCAATCTTCTCCAACATCAGAAATTTTAATAAGGCTTTCCAAAGAACGCTGACACTGAGCAGTAACGCGATCTTTTCTTCGTTTTACCCGAGCATGCTCCATCAAACAATGTATTATTTCTACGCCATAAACTGCGTAAGAATCCACTGCTGTTAATTTTTCCACCTCTCCGCAAAACTTAGGTATATCGTCAGCACAATCTGTAAGCATTTCTGGAGACAACTGACCATCTTGCATTAACATGCGACGGTGATCATCGATTTCTGCGCGGCACTCAGGTACAATTTTGGTACCATTCTTCTCTACTGATTCTAGACATAGTAATATCTGTGCCAAACGCACCTGCTTGTCTTCGGAAACGCCACGTCTGCAATGATTCAGTTTTATGTCCTCCTTACAAGCTTTTGCCAAACCATGCGATAAACGATAATCTCGCGCAATTTCTCGATCTCTTTGAGTTATCTGATCTGTACAACGTCGTGTCATCGATGAACTGCTTTTATTTTTGACTAAACACTTAAAAGCGCTCGGCGTGCCGCTGGTTTCTTGTGGACATAAACGTTGCAAATCTTGCGCACAAATTTCAAAAAATAGCAGATCTGCGTGTTGTTGTTCAATACGGGAGATGGCAGCCTTGCATGACTGCTCCACTATTTCAGCTCCATTCTCTTGCAAGCACTGTACCGTTTTTAATTGAGATATGCTCTTATATTCTACATTCAAGCGACCGCAGGCGAGTTGTTGAATTTCCGTACTACAAGCATTAAAAAAATCACTCAGACTTTCGTAGTCTGGAAACAAAACGGCAAGGACTCTTTTTATATAAACACGGCACTTACTGTCGTGACTGAGTTTTTCTGAACGCTGCTTAACGCAATTCCAAATATCAGCTTTCTCGATGCAAAAATCCAATTGTTTACTTTCTTTTATACATTCTTTTGACAGTAGATGGTCTTTTATCCATTTGGTGGAAAGAAACGATAAAGTTTCTTGCCAAACAGCGTGATGACACTTGTCGGGCAAAGCCTCTAACTTGCTAGTAGTAAAACTGCCAATGCATTCCAAAATATCTAAATTATCAGCACCGTCGAGATCTGAACACAGCGTCTTCAATTTTGCACAAGCAACATTATCTAAAATACTTTGTTCAGAAGTTAGGACTGTGTTAGCCATATTTCCCACAGCTGCCACAGCTGCTAGTTCATAACTTGCAGTTATTGTTATATAGTAGAGAGTATATATTAATTCTAAAGTCTGTTTTCCCATATCAGAAATCATCTATTGTCTATGCTATCCCTCTAACTCTTTGTAGCTATTGAATAAAATGCTTTTAAATGACCGAAAAGTATTGTTTGTATTTGTTGCTGTTGTGGAACAAAATGTTGTTGAATAAAACGTTGTTGAATAAAATGTTGTTGAATAAAATGTTATTGAATAAAATGCTTTTAACTGACTGCAAAATATTGTTTGTATTTGCTGTTGTTGTTGAATAAAATGTTACAATGTTAAGATCTTAGAGCAACCGATAACAACAAAACCTAGACTACCTTTAAAATAAGATCGAATAAAAAAAAAAATTAGAAAACAACGTTAAAGTCATACCTTCAGTTTGTTCTTGTTTCATTTTACTTATAGGTGGAAGAAAATCACTGTCGCCGCTAGGGGGCCAACACCATCACGGCGTTATTCCTATTTTCGGGTTGGAACTGTAAGTTTGCCGACTTTTTACATAAATTTATGGGAATTGACAAATCATATGGTTTTGCGGTTATTCATACAAATAAAACAAAAAGAAAACAACAACACACAAGTATGTATAAATTGCAGTTTATTTTGAATTGAGAAATTATTTATATAATTTATGTTTGCCTTACATTAATATTAATTTTTTTTTTTTTTATATTATGTGATTTGCAATGCAACGAGCAATAAAGACCATTTATTTTAAAGTTGAATATATTCATCAGATTGTTTTATTAGAAAGTAGTAAATTTTAATTTCTAAATTGTGGTTCAATTAATACACAAAAATATGTCTAATACATATATCTACAAATACCTAATTAATAAACAAGCTTGTTTACTTTTATATTCGTCTCCTTATTATTATTTGTTATTAATTTTT
Source organism: Glossina morsitans morsitans (assembly GCA_001077435.1). Taxonomy (NCBI): domain Eukaryota; kingdom Metazoa; phylum Arthropoda; class Insecta; order Diptera; family Glossinidae; genus Glossina; species Glossina morsitans. The sequence continues at coordinate 28,210 of CCAG010001380.1, forward strand.
TTGTTGATTTCTTTATTTCTGATGCCAAAACTATATGCTTTTGTTTACATTTTGCTGTAAAGCAATATAATAGCGCGGCTGCCCATTGTATTTACCACTTGGAAGTTTTCAGCTCCGAAACGGAAATGACGCCTCATTGTTTCAGCCCTCGTAGCGTTGATTACTCCGAGCAATTTATTAAATGTTATTATGAATTAAACATATGAAAACAACAACTTCAGATGTAGAAGTGCATTTTGTAATAAATACAAATATAAATACAAAATTTCATTTTATGCTTCCGCAGACTTACATACTCCTTCGGATAAAAACAACATAAATTTTTCAATTTCCAAGATCTTTACTTTTCGACTGCAAAAAATTTTTGGCATCGAAATTGCACAATTTTGAAATGAGTTTCATGCTCTTTACCTTTTTGCAGTAATAGAAATATATTACGAGGTAATAGAAACAATCAGAAAAACTGTTAAAAAATACCCAAAAAAGAGTTTTACTATCCCTATTCCGTTCTCCCTGTGTAAAATAATTAGAAAAAATAATGTTGCTAATGTTGGTATCACATTGATTTTTTCACTTAACCGCAAAAAGGCCGTCATTCATTCCATCTTATAAAATTATTCTAAAAAAGTAAAAGTCTCTTTAATTTTTATCAGAAAAAATGCCTGCTAAAGCTGTATGTGTTATAAATGGCGATGCCAAGGGCACTGTATTTTTTGAACAAAACGTAAGTAGTCTAATCTAATTCAACATCGAGAAAAAGAAAAAAAATTTAAGTAATTTCCAAAAATATTTTTTTCCTGCAAATCTTGCGATTTCATGAGCATGTAGTACTTGCTTCTGAGGGTGAAGGTCAAAAATGTATTTTTATATATACATACCGGCAAAGTAAAATAGAAATATATCGTCATTGACTTTTAAAATTGGCATAAATTTAACTATTGATTTTATCTTGTTTATTTCAATAATTATAAATTTCCGGAGAGATTTGGGAAACTAATTAATTGAAATTACATTTCTATGGAGTGTTTTAAAGGTTTTGAATTCTTTGAAGATGAAATGCTTTCAAACTTTTACATATGCTCCCTCTAAAGCTACAATGTAAGCAGTGCTTCTTCACTTCAAATGTATGTATGTTCTATATTATTAAGCGTAATTATAATTTAATGGTTATTTTAAAGTCTTACACTGTATTGCAATTATGTGATACGTTGAGAAAAATTTGGGCGAAGATTATCAGACTATTACGGGTCAACCTGTTATCGGCATTCATATTGAATTGCGAAAACTTGATTGTTAATGACCGTGACAATTGACTATGGCTTTAACTTTTTCGTGGAAACGGAAAATTTGCAAAGCGAGAGTTTGAGAAAAATCTAACATGTAAGAGACAAAAATAGCTTCCTTCAGAAGCTTCCTTTTATGGGACGAAGTTATGAATCGAATTAGCTGATTTTCAAATTTAATATGGTTAAAAAAAAAACAAAGGAAAAATTCTGCAGCACATTTCATTTACCAGGTAGACTTTGTTGTCCATGTCTATCTGCATTAGTATTTTTTGTGGATTTACTTTTGATAAGAAAGACAAAACCAAACAATACCCAATTCTGCTTATCTGTACGTAAAGTTTTGCCTAGAATATGCCCGATAGCAAATCATGAATAAAAGGTTTTCCGTAAAAGCTCATATTGCCGCCTTATGAGCACTTTTCTCTAATGTGTCTTCAAGAGTTTGGAACAAGAACGTTGTAAAAGGACGAAAGTGATATTGAATTGCAAACAAAATACTGACATAATGTCACAGAGAATAAAGTTTAGTTAAAATGTACTGACAATAAGAAATCCCCATTTTTCTATTAGGAAGCTCCCATAATGTAAGGTGATCGGAATCTCTTAGGTAAGAAGGAAGAGAGCAATTTGTTAGATACGCAGCTCATTTCTGACATTTTCACGAAAAAGTCTGACCGTTTTTTGGTCATTTTCAACGATATCATTTCTTGCAGCTCTTTCGCTTTATGTATTATTTTTGAATAGCTTACTCCAGCGCATCTGTCGTGTGCAGCTTCTGTGAATTGCAAAAAAAAGGCGGAAACAATTAAAAATACATAGCCTGGGGAGAGTATTAAAATATTGCTTAATGGAATGAGGTTGGTTTCCTTATTAAAATGAATCGCACAAACTTGCTTCGTTCTTCTTTTTTTTAGCGAGAATATTTGCGTGATTGGACGAAATGCGCATTAACGAAACCGGCAAAGTTGCTTCGTTTTTCTTTTCTTTTTTTAAGATAGCGAGAATATATGCGTGGTTGGATGAAATGTGCATTTTTCCAATCCTTTTCACAATTTACTGGTAGCAGTGAAGTTTAAAGAAAAACATTTTGACTATGAATCTGCCTCAATTAGTTTCCATTCAATTTTTTTCTTTTAAATCTAAAAACATTACCTATAAAATTGGGAAAAATTATTTAGTATCCTGTTACCGCATTAATATCAGTCGCACGGTTATTAATTTGTTACAATATTTCCATTGTAATAAAATATCGCGGAAGCTCTCATAAATCAAAAACTCTATAGGAATAGATAATCTTTGCAATTTTTTCTGGAAATCATTGAAAAATCATATTGATTGATTATTCTGAAAAGCTTTGATTTCGACTCCAGAACTTTTTTCTAACTTTAATTTGTAGGATGAGTGTGCGCCGGTCAAAGTAACTGGAGAGATAAATGGATTATCTAAGGGATTACATGGTTTTCATGTTCACGAATTCGGGGACAATACTAACGGCTGCACTTCTGCCGGTGCGCATTTTAATCCTTGCAATAAAGAGCACGGAGCACCCACTGATAATGAGCGTCATATCGGTGATTTGGGCAATGTTGAGTCAAACGGTAGCGGACCTACAAAGGTAATATAATTTGAAGATACCAATCCACCTATGATTTTTCTTCTAATTTTCTTCTTCTTAAAATTCTTCTAATATCTTAAACTATTATTCGCTTTTAGGTTAACATAAGTGATAGCCTAATTTCATTGTTTGGAGAACATAGTATTTTAGGACGCACCTTGGTTGTCCATGCTGATCAAGATGATTTGGGTAAAGGCGGGCACGAGTTGAGCAAGTCTACTGGAAATGCTGGGGCACGTATTGGCTGCGGTGTTATTGGCATTGCAAAAGTTTAATTGGAAATATTGCGATCATTTTTCTTTACATTTCTTGTTTACGATGGTCGTAGGGGACCTCCTTTGCGTTTATATTCTTCTAAATATATATAATCAATAAAATAAATGCCATTTGTGGTGTATGGAATAAAAAAAAAAAAATTCGAGTTAACGACTTGTGTGCAAATAAATTGAAACGCTATAAACGAGAAAGATCGATCAATAAACACATTGGACAATTCGATTGCTACAATCTAACGGTGGGAATTCAGCAAAATATTAGATATTTTATAAAATTATAGAAAATCTTAAGAGCGAGTCTTCGAAGAAGTATTATTTTGACTAGCTGGGAGGCGGAGAAATCCCACCGAGTCTCTCTGTATCGAAGAAAATATTTTTTTTTTTTTTGGAAAATGTTAAAAGGTGACAGCACAAGCCATCCTCGGGGCAATTTTTTAAGCGCTGAGCACAATGGCTCGATGTAAATGTGTGCAAAGAACGTATGATAATATTAACTCCGAATAATTTTTGTCAAAGCTATTCCCGTCTTAAAACATTAAACGTAAGCTCACGTTTGATGCCAATCCGAAAATAGATCACATTTAGCACAGTGAATTTATACGTCAAATCAACATCCAAACATTTCCAATGTTGACCCAAACCTTTTTTACATTCACTTAGTATACTATTTTTCACTGGTTTTTGTTCAGAACTATTAACCATTCTGCATGTTACATACATTTGTACACACATTTTTATGTATCCTTGCTATAATAATGTTGGTCATTAGACTTATTTTTGGTTGATTTTTAATGGACTGTGTACGTGGGCGCCATGAGCATAGCAATAAATGTGCGTATTTAAAGTTATTAGTAGCAAAACCATATAAAAATTGAATTTAAAGGTGAGGCTAAGGAAATATAATCACATACAGTTCAAATGGCTAACGCTGTGGTTAAAAACGAAGAATTGAAATGTGATGCCATTTGCTCTACGCAAACTGTAAATGTCCTCGAATAAATTTATTTCAATATTTTGGAAATTCTCTGCTACGATGATAAAATGAAGGTATTGAATTAATTCAGTAATCCAAAGATTCGACATGATTCTGATGTCATCATTATACCACTCGATGATTCGATGAATCTTCAATGTCGAATAGAGTTTACCAAAAGGACACTGTCACGTAAACCGGTCTTTTAAGAAATTTACATTATTTATTCAAGTCTTTTTTGAAATAAGTCCGTACCGCTGATTTGCGAAATCTGTTTACAATTTATTTTCAGGAATTTACATTTACGACTCGACGGCACGACTTAATTAATTCTTTTTACCGTCTGTAAAGATGCCGCTTATATACCCTCTATCTAAGTTTTCAACACCTAAATTCATCGCGACATTTTCAATCCGCTAATCTGTTAATCCACTTTCCGCTAAATTTCTGTCAATCGTTGTTAGTCGCCAACTGGATGACACAGGTAACGCTTCATGAATGTGTATGTGGCTTTCCCCATCTTTAGAATTTAGTTTGTTAGGAAATCCGACTAGTCCTCATGAAAATTCAAATCATGAAATTGGCATTTTGGTAACAATATTTCGATATTGGATCGATAAGATAGATTCATTGCAAGACAACATTGTGTTTTCTCTTTTATGACAGAAGATTACCTTAAAATTTCTGGCTTAATTTTTGCATAAAAAGAAATAAAAAGAAACGAAAGTCTGATGAACATATATGTATATTTTATTGATGTGTTTCCAATTATGGTTAATGTGATTAAAAAAATAATAGTGTGTTAGTCGTCAAAAATATGTCTTTGTGTGTGACTGTTAAATTCTTTGCTTCTGGTAATTTCTTCATACGATATAACATTTGCAACATGGCAATCACATCATTAACTAATTGTTCTTCCGATAACAAAAATAGTTTTTAGTAACTAAAGAACCTTCATACACATGACCAAAAGTATATCTACCTTATTATTCCGTTTATAATATGCGTGTATGTATTTCAAAATCACAAGAGTAATCCATATTCGTAATTGATTTCAAAAGTGCAAAACCTCGCCCTACCAACACGCCCCTATTAACACAGATAATTAAAATCGCCTTTAAGCTAGTAAATTAAAAAGTTATGAGAAAGAATTTTACAATTATTGCTGCACATTGGCCGCTAACAAGAAGACGATATCAAGCAATAGTTTCTAATATTTTTATAATTCATATTTGATTTCTCGTCTTGCGTAACGGTTTATTTCACTTTACGTTGAATCACAGATCTATCTATTAGAGCTAATTGCTTTAATAACCACTTAGTAACAAACATAAAGCGAATAGCGTACCCTCTTGCCGGCCTCTTTATATGCACTGTAAAATGTACACTTCGCAAAAAAGTAATTAAATATGAGTGATCCTGCTTCGATATGCGTATGCAACGTATGGTTTATAATAATGTAAAACAGAGAACGTCTGTTATCCGTAGAAGTTTTATATAGACACTACAAAGACCCTATGGGATGGGTGTCGAAAGATTCGGGTCAAGCCGAATATAAGCTCTCTTTTGTTGTATTATTTTTTCAATTCATTTGTATCTGCTTGGATATAATAGGCGATCATGTGCTTTCCAATTTGGGCCACATTATGTAGAATTAACTGGTGGCTTCGATTTCTCTGTATACCTCGCGTTTATATTCATCGAGTCCACCTTCTACGGCACGTACCGTACGATTGCCGCAGACCCAAAGTTCTTTACAAATAACCTTAATCAAACGTTCATCGTGAGAAACCAAAACGACACCACCCTAGCACATATAAAACGAAAGTTAAAGTATGAATCTTTTTCAAAAGGTTTATCATTTTACCTTAAATGCATTAATAGCTTTACCCAAAGCATCAATAGTTTCGATATCCAAATGATTTGTAGGTTCATCAAGGACCAAAAAATTTGGTTCAGCTTAAAAACAAGTCAGAGTAAATGATATATATATTTATATAAATTAAAATTCTTTTTATAATACCCATGCACATTTTAGCTAAAGCTACGCGTGATTTTTGTCCTCCTGATAGACTAGCTATACTCTGCAAAGCCAAGTTGCCGGATATGCCAAAACTGCCCAATTGGCGACGATATTCCTCGTCGGGCCGACCTGGAAATATTTCAGACAAAACTCCTACACAAGTCTGATTCATGTTTAAATGATCGACATGATGCTGAGCGAAATAACCAACGCGTAGACTACGATGGGACACTATATTACCAATAGGCGTCGTCAGCTGACCAACAATGATTTTTAATAAAGTTGATTTACCAGCACCGTTTTCACCTACCTAATCAAATAAACTATAAAAAGTTGCAAAAGTTTTCACTCATCTCTGGTGATACTTACAATACATATTCTCGAATCTGAATTAGCGGAAAGATTGACATTACTAAAAATAGGCAGCGGATCTTCGGTATTGTAGCGAAATTCTACTTCTGATATAGCTAAAACAGGAGGGTTTAATGGTTCAACATCAGGAAACTTTAATTTGACTTCCATTTCCTTTTCCACTGGTTGCAATTCGGGTCTTAAACAAAAATTAAAAGAAATTAATATCAGTTTGTAATGATGTCTTTTATATCCACCACTTGCTTAAAAAAAATCAAATATAAACATTATAGTGTGCCAAGGCCCACCATTACATACCACACACCACCCTATAGTTATTTATAGAATGACTTTGCAAGATAAACCGGATATATTGGAAGTGATCGAAAAAATGGTTCAGTTCGAACCATTTTCAATAGGGTTCATCCTTGGGCCAAAACATTTCATTGTACAAATGCCATCAAAATATCTCAAAAATTCTAGGTTGAACACAAAGATACATGAGCAGACAGCCAGACGGACGGACAGATAAGCTTAGATCGATGCGGTATAGTAAAAGGCGGGTTTCTCCTAAGTCTATGTGTGTGTTGTGTACATCTGCACAAATTTAATATACCCTTGTACCACAAGTACTATAGGGTATGTAAATGTAATAAATGTAAGAAATGTTGGACTACGACCGAAAATTTTATATCCATTTCCGCTAAAGGCAAAGACAATAATATCACTGGATGGGTGTGGGTGATTTTTTCAATTTTTGTACCTATTTGTGAACGGGAGCATGTGTATCGCAGACACTATACAGTTTGGTACACGGACAGATGGCCGGACTAACAGACGGACCAGAATTTATATACTTTCAGGGGTGTTTCTTCGCGTTATAAAGATATTAGAAAAAAATTAAGTTTTAATATTTTGTAATATGGGGTAGCCCTGGGGAATTTCCTCCATTTGTGTATAGGTACAACAGCATCGCCCATAGAATATGCGTTCAATTTTTTGTACATTTATCTGCTATAGTTTATGAGTAATAATTAAAAAGTTAACTTTTTAGTCCTCTTGAAAAACAGAGATGTTCTCGATTTACGTTATGCTGTGGGTGTGTCCTTCGACTGATTTGACCTGTGCACAATGTTTCCGCCAAATTTCGTCAATAACTTTATTTTTGCGGCATGGAGAATGTTTACAACGACGACAAACACAAATCGATTCAGAATTTGATGCTGATCAAGAATATATATGTACTTTTTGAGGTCTTTGGGCGTTGGAAGCGTTTCGAGAAAATGAATATACCCCCACCCTAGGTGATGGGTATAATAGACGTACAAGGCACATGACATAACACGCTCTGTAAATGCGAGCATTTTATTATGTAACGGCAACGTAATTTATGCGATCATTCCGCACAGAAAGAAGCACTTAGGCAATACGATTCAAGCAACGTGATGTAAAGAATCTATCACTGTGAATTCTGCCAGCGAAGCAGCGATGCAGCTAGCTTTTAATGACAAGGTAGGCCAGGAATAAACAAGGAGTGTTTCGTTGTTGCGGCCCTAAACGCGCGAAACACAAGGCACACAAAATCATTTCAACACATAGCTTACGAGCGTTGCTAACACAAGATCATATAACTAAAGCTTGTTTACGTAATATATTGATGAAGTAGGAAATTTCTTTGAAAGATAATTTTTTTTATTCATTTAGTCTAGTTTAACTTTTAATTTTATTATTTTTATTATTTATTTTAATTTTCAATTTTGTTTAGCTTTTAATTTTATTTAATTTTTTTTTCTTTCCGATTGTTTTTCATAGCATATAAAACCACATGTTTTTGTTTTGTTTCCATACAGACATCAGAGGGTGTCTTATGTTTTGCTTGTCAAAAACAACACTAGCATGTCCATGCAAAACGCGACTCAAGCTACATGTTGAACAAAATTTAAATACTCGCAATTAATTTTACTTTGATAGTTTGCGATACCGCAACCGCAACGCATAACGCAAACAATGTCTTCGCGCTTTAATTTTATACTTGTATCGTGATTAGAGGGGCAGAGGAATGGACATGGCTAACTCAATCGTGCTATGTATGCTAATCGAGACTTTATCTACTTTGTGTGTCTACCCATTAGAGATATTCGACGGACTTAATACATCCGTGAGGGGGACAAAAATATTAGTAATTTCAAGGAAATTTGGAAAGTTAGATATCACTTACAGTTTTTCCAACATTTTAATTTTCGATTGAACCGATGCTGCACGATTAGCGTTATACCGGAAACGATCAATGAATTCTTGAACATGAGCCCGGTGTGCCATCTGAGCTTCATATTCGCGACGTTGGGCTTTAAGTTTTTCCGTTTTCGTCTTGTCGAACTGTTCATAGTTACCCCTTGGAGAATAAACGTGTGTATTATTTAAATCATCAAAATATTGAACTGTGTATACTTATAAGCTTCCAATTTTTGGGAATGTAAATGTATTATATCGGTGGGTACGGTATCCAAGAAATTACGATCGTGTGATACCACCAGAAGGGTGGTTGGCCAAGTTTGTAAATAATTCTCCAACCATATAATAGCTTTAATATCCAACATATTGGTGGGTTCATCCAACAATAAAAGATCGGGTTTAGAAAATAAGGCACGTGCCAAAGCCAAACGCATTCGCCAACCACCCGAAAATGATTTTGTTGGCCTCTGCTGCATAGCAGTGTCAAATCCGAGTCCTTTCAATATTACCGAAGCTCGGGCCACTGCTTTATCAGCTTCGATGTTTTGTAGTTGTACATATATTCCACTAAGCTCTGCATTGATGGCGGCATCTTGATTGCCCATGTTCAATAAATTCATAATTTCTTTTTCGCGAACCATTAAACGTGTTCGCTCTGTATCACATTCAAGTACACTGTCCACAGCCGCAGTATCATCGCCCACTACTTCCTGTTCTACATGAAGGACGGTAACGTGCGAAGGTATTTGCAGTTGACGTTCTGAAATCATCCGCAATAAAGTGGTTTTACCCAAACCGTTTCGTCCTACTAATCCATAACGCCGGCCGAAACTCAGCACTAAATTTGCATTTTGTAAAAGCACTCTGCAAACATAGAATTTTTAGGTTGAAACCCATTAGTATTAAATGAACTAGCCCTACTTATCACCAAAAGCAAGGTCAAAGTTTTCTATTTTCACATCCATGGAGCGATTAACTCCTTTGGCATCTAATTTGATCGCTTTTTTGTTTGTTACTTGCGATGCGGTAGCTTGTTGTAATTTCACTGGCGCTGCTGTATATTTGGTGGAATCTTGCCGTTTCTCCTGCTTCTGTTGCAATTTTGCTTCAGCTTTTTCTAATTTTTTGGAATCGACTTTCTAATAAACGTAAAGAGATATTTAATTTTTTTTTTGCAAAATTTTCTTTATGGATAATTTCACGTACATTTACATTATCCTTATTAACCACCCAAATACTTTGCACATCCCTATCTTTGGATTCCATACTCTTCGCCATTTCGGCTATGTTAACGGGTGCGTTTAATACCTTATGCTCGACATTTTTAGTGCTAACTTTCATAATGTTGTAAAACTGACTGCAAAGATCGCGTATGTTATCTTCCGTTTTCTCGCTATTAATACTCTGCAGTATATCGCCAACGGCATCATATATATCATCACAGGACTCAAAATCATCCAAGCTGCCGGCCAAGACTCCTATATTATCCCGTTACATTAATATTTACATTTACATTACAAAAATCAGAATGAGAACAGTATCCCTTAACCCACCTTCCACATACTCTTTAAGCTCATTGTCCATGGCAGGAAATTCCTTCCTTAATATTTCTGTTAGTTGGCTCATCTTCAACTTTTTTATTGTTTGTATAACTTTATTTTACCGCAACTACTTCTTAGTGTATTTGATTACCTTGTGTAATTGCATGAACGATCAATTCTTTTCACACGCACCAGTTGCTGCTTTTTCGATGACGTGTACAGCCCCGCCTTCACGTTAACGGTATTATATCGCTAAACGAGCGAATAATAATTCATCTGAGTACCAAAATATGCGAGCAAAAAAAACCAATTCTTCTACGTTCGCATGAAATTAATATTTTTCACAAATCGAATCCCATAAAATAAAATATTCGCAAGAGCCACAAAGTAGATGCAGATACGACACTTCTGACATTTGATTAAAAAATAAACAAAAGACATCCGATTTTGACAGTTAATAACTGAATTACAGATGTTTGTTTATTTATTACAACACGATGAGCAAAATGTGACTATAAACCAACCATAAGTGCTTATTTTTTATTTCAACTTTTATCCTGAGCAAGTTTTCTAAGGAAATTGAAGCATAAAGGTAGAGAAGAGCAAAATATATTATGTTTTCATCTAAAAATATTTAAATTAAAATAAGATTACAATTACAATTTAATATTGGTATAAACATTAGCCAGGAATGCCGTCAGAAAGAGAGATGAATCAGTTGAGTATTCGTCGTTGAAAGCAAACGTTTGAACAAAAAAATAATTGTATATTTAGTTTGTTGTTTCCATCCGCACAATAGTTAAGATTGATTATTTATCTCGAGCGAGTTGTGCCGTTGACTGATAGAGTTTTTCTTCTAAGCGTTAAAGAGCTGATGAAGCTGATGGTTGTCAAGTCTTTACTCAATTCGAAGGTAGCACCCATACGTAAGGAATTCTCGTGCAGCTGCACCTTTCGTTTCCAGCACGAATGTTTCACTATTCCATTTTGAAAGTTTTATGTTGTACCAAGTGCGATTACTGTCACAACAGTGACTTTCGAATAACCACTGACAGCTCTCTAAGAAATGAAATATGCAGCTATCCTCGGGGTTTATATATATGAAAATGATTCAAGCAATTACTAGGGATTGATGTCATGTTCAAATGCAAAAAAGTTGAAAGTTCAAGAAGCATTTCTTGACATGGATATGTTGTCTGCTTCGTACCATCAAGACTGACATACATTATCAAAACAAATTTTTTCCATTATTAACCGCAAAAAAAGCCACAGTCCTCACTCCAGCCGTTCTAAATAAACCAAAATGCGAAACAAGTGAGAAAATTGAATTCAGCTGCGACCGAATTCTCCGTATACCCATCATCGTCATCCTAAGAAAACGGAAAAAGAAATTTCCCTAGTCTGCGCATGGCTGCATTTTTCCATTTTTATAGAACAGAACGCGGGAATTCTTATTGTGTTCCCGTAGTAATGCACGTGTAATGAGAAAGCCCAGAAAGCGGAGGTGCTCTCGAATTACTTTGCACTGCAGGCGTGTCCTTTAAACCCATTCTTAGTACCAACCTGCATGCAAGAACTTATAATGTCTTCTTGTGGCCATATGCGTACTTAAATTGATTCAGAATTTTATGCTAATCAGGAATATAAACACTTTATGGACTCTTTGAAGTTTTTGGCTGAGTGTTGCAAAAGTCTCGTCAAAATGAATGTGCTCCTATCTCTCAGGAATAGATATAAAAAGTGCATTTAAAAATTTCCAAACAACTCGCGTATAACCGAGAAGATCAGCCCACTGGAATTTGCTGCATTTGGAGGAAAAAATCTTGCTATCTTACTCAAACGGCTGACTCTTTCGCGACAGTAGATATAGTAAGAATTCGCTATACGTTAAGAGTTTCAATCCGTATAAAGTACCTTGAGAATTAAGTTTCTCACCCGCCCCCTCTCGGTTCATAAAAGACGATTTTTCCTCTTAAACTGAAATCATAGTAATCTGGTAGGACGCAGCTAACAAACACTTTTATAAATTTCAAACGCATATTGATTGTGAGGATATCAGAGATGCTGTTAGTGAGACCTTTTTGGGACTGACTATATAATTTCTGCTATGATGACGTCCGAAATGCCAGGTATTCTCAATAAAAATTCGAAGATAATTCCTCAGACCCTTTAAAATTGTAAGTCCTATTGGACTGATATTCTACTATCGAGAAACCAGAAATATTGCGGCCAAATGATCAATTTGTGCCGTGTATGACGTAGCTGTTAATGCAATAGAAATCAAGCTTTTCCCAAGACAGTAATCTTATATAGGATTTATTAATATCTCCTTTCGTGGATGAAAAGTCGTTCATCACTTAGACAGTCAATTTTTGGAAAAGCAAAAGCCTTATGACGGTTGCTGTAATTAATTTCTTGGCTAAACAGAGCGACAGCTCTTTCAGAGACAGGCAGTTCAGTCGAAATGACTCTCAGAATATGAATACGTATTAGGAGTGTGAGCTTACAAATACATGTATATGTGCCGAATAAGTAAATCTTACTTTGAGCAGATTAAAGACTTATATGCTGTTAGAGCCGGCCCTTTGAGGTAGCAAACGTCTCTGACTGTTTGCCGTTAGCATGACGGATTGACAGTGCAGAAAAGCTTTTTTATAGTGTGCTTGCAAAGTGTAACTAACTCACTTATGATAATGGAATTAAAAGGCTTTCCTTTGATCATTTTTGATCCCACATATAGAGGAATTTACGACCTCGGTCTGGATCCTATGTCCCAATAGGTTGCATGAAATTAGATTTTTTGATGTTTAACAATAGGCATAAATGTCGATGTATACTTTGATTTCTCATCGTGACGGAGAAAGAATGGCACAACAAAAACAAAAAGTTGAAATCAAATTAAAGTTGATGCCGCCTATTTGCTCCTTGCGGTTGAAAGACGCCCATATACATATGTTAAGCTAAATGTAAGACATCTTTTTTTAAACACAATATTTGCATATTTATTATAAATTAAAATTCTCTAAAAGTTAAGTTTGGGTGCATATTTAAATAGATCTTGTGCAGCCATGAAAATGCGGTTCACATTTCCTCTTTTCTTACCCTTCGTTACCGTTAACATATAAATAACGCTCCATGCTTCAGACGCCACACCGTACTTATATTTGTCTCCGTCAAAATGTACTCGCGACTGGCTTGAACGGAAACATGAAAATTATTTCAGTATTTAGTACTCGAACCATTTTAAAGTTTTTCAAAGCTTTTTTTTGGAAGGCAAAGTTTTTGCAAAGAGAAATTCTCTTCAAGATTAAATAACAATATTGAAAACATGTTATGTTACTTGTTTTAAATTATGTGAAAGCATAAAAATGTTGCCTAAGAATATTCCGTCCTACTTGGATCTGCCAAAGAAGATAACTGTAAGCGCCACCATGTCCAGTATTTTAACCCTTAACGAACGTATGCCGCTATACTCGCGACACTAAAAAGAATGGCAAAGAAAACGAGTGTCGAAGAACCAAGTGTCAAGATGAAGCTTGGATTTTTCTAGTAGCGAAGATGAATTTTATGTGTTTGAAAAAGAAAATTGGAGAAATGTAGTAGATGAACATGAAAATAAAAATCACGACAGTTATGACAGCGACTTACTTCCTAAAGAAACACGTGTTACGCCTATTACGGATACTGATGATGAACTCAGCTACGGACGAAAATATAAATGGAGATAGTGACGACTCAAACGAATCGGAAAATGTTAAAATGAACGGGATGATATTTTTCAACAAATACAATTTACAGTATCCCCAAAAATTACTCCTAATATTGTTGGGCCTATTGTTATATTCAATTGTACTTTACTGATGAATTTGAAACCAGTTTCGTATTTGAAATTTTGAAAAGTATTGATAGAACGATTAAGGGGTGACTGTAGATTGTATCCCAACGTCGGGCATCGAACTTACAACAGAACAACAAACAGAAGACACGTTGGACAGAAAATTTCATGTTCATCGTATAGGTACAAAGAAACCTTGCACTCGTTGCTCGGATAGAAAATCGGCGAGAGGAAGGCGGAAAACACGTAATTATTGCGATACTAAAAAACCTGCTCTTCACATCGGGGACTGTTGGGGTTACATATCCAAAAAAAAATATAAATAATTTTGCATAAATATATTGTCAATCTATAAAAATTAAATTTATAAATGTGTACAAATCTATATATGACATACACGCATCTATTCGTTTATTTCAACTCCCATTATATTTTTGAAATTTTCACTTCAATTTTTTTTTGTATGGACATATCTGTTCATATGCTATCTACAATTACCGTAAGTCTGCATAAAATCCAATAAAGCGATATTAATTATGCATCTTTTCCCGCTCCGGAAATAAAGCACTTCATTTCTTAAAAATCCGTCGACCTACTGGTCATCGTTTTCAGCGCTCGTTCGTTAAGGGTTAACAAAGAAAAAATGGTTTGCCAAAGTCAAATCGGATAACAAAGGTTCCCTCTCAAACGAATTAGTTTGAAATAGCTTATATATATAAATGTATATATATCAGTGTATATATATATATATATATATATATATATATATATACATGCTTTAAACTGCAGAAAGGAAGTAAATTCTTTGAAAAGTGACTCGCAACTTGTTAAAATCTCTCTATATTCTCTTATCGGTATTACAATATCTATATATATATATATTGTTGTTGCAAGTTTCAAGTCAGTTTTCAAATTTACTTCCTCTCTGCAGTTTAAAGCAATGGTATTGAGTGTTTGCAAAAATTTTGATCAGCGACTTCTACAGATAAAAATGATAAAGAAATGGGAAATTATAGTCTACATAATAGTTGAATTCGATGGTTTTGACCTTCCTTTACATAAAATAATAATTCGCCATTTAATATTATTGATTTATTCAGCGTACGCCGACGCTAATCATAGAGCGCTTAAAATTCTTCTTCTAAATTTATTACTTTTGTCGTTTATTTGCAGAAATTTGCTGCCGAAGCCCATGAAAGACCCTCAGAGGTTTATGGTGATGCTCCTCCATCGTGTCGTCATTGTCGATTTAGGTTTCAACGATTTAAAAGTGGCGAGACAAATTGACTGAAAATGCCATTTTTGGGCCATTTGTTGCAAGAGTTGCCAAGGATACACTGTTGCAGCTCGAAAGGGAAGTTCTGTCAGCGTACTCACCAGACAGGGCGTCTCCTGATTGCCACCTGCTCAGATCGGTGCAGCATGGCTTGTATGGCACGCGGGTCCGCAAAGTTGAAGAAGTGCGAAAATGGGTCGTAGGGTGGATCGCTATCGAAGCAATATAAGTTCTTTCGACATGATATCGCCATGTTGTCAAAAATATTGTAAGCTGTTGTAGAAAATGATGAAAACTATTTTGATTAATATACACATTGTATCAATTTTCCACAATAAATACCTTTTTCAAGTGAGAAAGTGATCAAGATTTTTGCAAACACCTAATAAAAGCGGACTTCTCACAACAAATTCAAAAAAAAGAAGAGAGAAGTATGTGCATTCCACGCTGAAGGATGCTTCAATGTAGCTAAGTTATTATTATCGCTTGAATAGGATAAAACAAAAAAAAATCAATCCACGTTAAATTTTTAAAAAACTTAATAGCAATGAACATGTCAACGACTTGTGTATCGATTATAACGAATATGTTAAATTTGTTTAATAACTTTGAGCTACGACTGACTGTTCAATATCGCTTTTTGTCGAATTTGATTGATAGACGCCGTCAGTTTAAAGAAATTCATGGAAATATTATTGAAAGCAAAAAAGTTGTGCTTTATTTAAGCTAAAGTGGAGAATCAAGGAGAATTAATCAGTTCGTTGCATTATATTTTTCCAATTATTCTAAGTAAACAAAAGCATCAATTGTATATGATTAGGAGCAGATGTCTTTGATGGTTTAACGTGGGTACACTAACTTGACGGCTTAACCCCGCGGTGTCCGATGATAATTTTGCGTAACCAGCGCTCCCCAGAGAGTTAGACAATCCCTATAAGCTAGGGGCCTAAGCTACACTTTAGAAACCAGATATGTTTATTGCGTATGGCTCAATAAACCCACTCTGGGGAGTGTTGAGGCTTATCATTACCTATAATTATTCGCTTTAGGAATGAAAGAAATCGCAACCACCACGATACCCCCCGCAGGGCCGTACCCAGCAGTCAGGACGCATACATTGGTTAACTGCTGCGTGCAAAGGAAAGAATTATATGCAACTTCCCGCGTCACTCACAGTATTTGAAAAGGTCGTCATAGATTTTACTGTTACTCACTATTGTAAATGTATTCGCCAAGCCTCTCGATCATTGGTGAAATAACTCTCGCTCGATCTCTCTCGCTAAGAACAAACCAATTGTTTCACTGAGAGTAGTTGAAATATTTATGCGAATTAATTGTTATATCTTTAAAAATAAAAAGGCATACAAGTGTTTCGCTCAATCTATTCCCTACGTCCTATGAGCGCATATAGAGGTAAAATGTATATATTAATAATAATTGCCTGTGCTTTCGAACTGAAGCAATAAAAACGCATTTCTTTGAATTATCCTTTCTAGTCTTTTAGTAGTATATTAAACGAGAAGCGAGTATAACTCGACTCTTACACTTTTCTTACTATTTGTTTTTACGCAATTACGTACTAATTGTGAGATTTTTAATTGTAAAGTTAAAATTGGGATTGAATCCGCAATAAGCTCTCTTTAAGAAGAGACACTCTATGAATGGAGATTTTATAGAAAATATGTATTTCATTTGTGATAGTTTAATGTTTTATTTAAGAAAATCTATTATTAAAAATATTTTAGTGTAATGAAAAAAAAAAAAAAAAAAAAGAAAGGATAACAACGTATTCATTAAAACAAGATAATCAAAGTAAATGTAAAAACTAAAAGAAAGTGCTCTAACTAAAATTAGTTAAGTAGTTTATGATAATATGAGAGGTTTAAATATAAATATTAATATATAACAAATTTCATATTAATAAATAATAGCAAAGAGGATAAAAATTAATCAAAAAACAAATATGTTATTTAAATTAAATATATATAACACATATAACAGAATTTAAATAAATAAAGAAAATATTAGAATTATTAAAATAAGAAAAAAAAAAAAAAACCAATATCTAAATTCTCTAAAAATTTGTTCGTACAAATTACATTATAATAAAAAATTAGAAAAGGTAATAACAGTAATAGCAATAATAATAAAAGTTTTCAGTTGTTTTAAAAACAAATTTACTTGAGCAGGTATTAAGCCGGCTTTACTCATATATGTTTCTTTGTCTGCGATTGCAGATTGCATGTGAAAAGTTTTCAAGAACGACAATATTTAAATTTTTTTTTTTTTTTAATTAGATTTCAATCGAATATTTTTCTTTGCATTTTTATATTACAGTTACTTTATAGATGTGACGTACTTTTACTTCATGCATTAATTATATACCCTACTCAATTTAATTTCATTGAAGTGATGATAGTAATGATGATAATATTACACAAGTTTATCTTACAAGTTCCTTACGCGTTATTATTATTATTATTATCATTGTAAACTATTTAATTTAATGAAATAAATTTGGAAACACAGGAATTTTTCACCTAAGAAGCAAAACTTATCACAAAATTCAGAAATGAATTTAGGAAAATTTAAAAATTTTGAATATAATGAATAAACGCCAAACGATATATATTTGCTACGAAATCAGAAAATGTAAAAAACGTGGCCGCAAATACATCTATTAGCGGCAAAATCAATTTTGATAAACAAAGTAAAGAACTCGAATAAATTCCGGAATCATTGCCGGAACAATAAATGGAAAAACAGAAAAAAAAACATTAAAAGGACAAAAACGTTTAAAGAACAAAAAAGTCAACAACAAGACGATCGTAGTCTATTTACAAACTATTTAATGATGACGTTAAGGTTTTGCGTTGCCTAGCACCACGTCCAGTTAGAAGATAAGTTAAATCTAATGGTGGTTCATTTGCAGTCGAAGTTTTATTTACGTCGCATTTTTGCTTAATGGCTTTCAGGACAATTTCCAAATGCATGCGTTTCTGTTTGATTGACTAAAACGTTTTTTTGTCAAGAAAAATTAATTTAAATATCACTCTATAAGAAATTCATTTTCATTTACCATAGTCGTGGCTTGTGCGAATTCCCGGTTTAAAGCCATGAGAGGCGTAACAGGGCTTTTATTAGTTTGACGTTTACGTATAGCAACAGTATTAGGTCGTTGTTGCGGTGCTTTATTATTATGCTCTTGTCTGGCAGGCGAGGCAGAGTTTGAAATTGTATGTCGCGTACCATTTGTAGATTTGTCCGCAATTGTACTTGATATGCTGCTGCTGCTGCCGGTGTCACGTTCCGTTTTAGGTTTTTTGGTTTTCAATAAAGCCGGGTTAACTTCGTGCGGCTGTAAAAATTTTTTTATCAAAAAAACGAAAAAAAAACATACAAAAACTTTTTTAATATTTTACGTACCGCATACGTTTTCGATATACGTAGCTTTTCTTGAAATTTACGGAATGCATAACTTTTCGTACATGTAGGATAATTCATTTTTGCCTTTGAAAAGAATCTCGCCTGTTTGTCAACACGCAGCTCGCAAATGAAACAATGCGCTTCATCGGTGCACTCGATAGGTCGGCCTTTGCAGAATGTTGTACGATCCAATACCCAGCATCGTCCTATAACCAATTCAATGGGCACCACTTCGTAAAGCGGTACACGTACCACTTCATTAGGGTAAAATTTACGCGAAGGCTCGTGAAAAGTTTCATGTGGTCGTAAAAAGTGGTGCCCAAATATTAATCGCTTGCCTTCTTCATCTTTCCATAAACGTTCCACACGAAAAATATCACATTCGTTGTAATCAATTTCACCAATAGTTTCGTAGGTATGCTTTTTGGAAGGCAAAATATTTCCAGCTTCATCTTTAATCGGTATATCACGTAGCACATACACGGCATCTCCCTGTCGGACCTGCAGATTTTTGCCACGCATCAACGTCAGGTAGTATCGATGCCCTTCTTCGGTAAATTCATCTAGCGGTACTTCGCGATCAACCTCTCGCGGCTCACATTTTTCGCATAAATAATTTTCGGCATTAACATCCGCTTTAGTACATTCGGTATGTTGCCATACCATACAGCGCGAGCATTGTATCATTAAACCTTCATCCTTGTATAGCCCGCATATACAACTAATGATGTCTTCGTTGGAGGTAGCGGCGTTGACAGCGCCTTGTGTGGCCGATGATAAAGAGCTTTCATTGCTGTTTACGTCCGCATTATCGATTGTTATTTCGCTACTGGACTTCTTACATTCGTTCGATACATCTTTCTTTTTAAAATCTTTTAATAGGTATTCATTGTTCAATATTTCCATCAAGGAATCATACTGTTGATATTTCTCATTTTCAAAAGCCTTCTCGAGGGACGTCAACATTTGCAATTTGCTCTCTTCATCTGAACTTAGATTTTGTTTGGCGTCGCTAAAAAGCTTTTTGATATCATCATTAAATTCAGCTGGAAACTTGTAATAACCTTGTTCGATATTGGTCTGTATGATTTTCAGGTCTAAAGGCTGATGTTTTTGGGAAACTTTCATTGAAGATTTTTTCCTTCTATTGGCTCCTCCCGTTGGGGAGGCGCTTTGCAATACTAAGGATATTAATGACTCCTGTTGATTTTCAGGATTTTTGACCGATTCCAAAAAAGTACATATATCCCGAAGTATTTTAGCCATTTTCGCCATTTTCTCTACTTCAGGATCCTGTACTGCCAATGTAAGGCCACGTGTTTTAATGCTACGAGCGGTACATAGAGCAGTAATTTGCGCCGCCAAAATGGCCGGAGTGGACGATCGACGTTGCATTACAGGTGCTGGCACCGATAAGTTTGCAAGAGTTGTCATAGACGAGGCTATATTCGTTGGAGTTTGAGATTTTGAATCTTGGAATTTATTTTTTCTCCTAAGCCGTCGTATATTTTCTACATTACGAATTAAGAAAACTGAGTATTGTTTCACGATTTTTTTCTCCTTTTCAGTGAGAGGTTGCATGCGTGTAGGCGCGCTGACATCTTTACTAGTTTGGCGCTGCGTATTTTTACGTGCCTTGCGCTTTCTTTGGCGGTTTGCACGGTTTTCCTTGGGCATAGCTTCGGCGACAAACTTTAAAATAACAGAAAATATTTTTCGTTTATTGAGCAATAGTTAGATAGGAAGCAGCTTGTACTACTGTATATTAACTGATTTGGTAGTGTACTAGTAAGTAAGTATTAATGAGATTAAAACCCAAAAATTGAGTTTTTCGAGCAAATCGAAAGCGACCAAACAAAAATTTGATTTATGAATGACGGTACTGATGTACTTGTCCGTCGTAGCTTCTAGCCTTTTCTATGTCTCCATTATGTGTTTTCTTACTTCTTTTTATTCGTGGAGGAAGCGATAGTATAGTTCGGGAGTATAAAAAAAGAGGAGAACAGTTGCTCGAAATGAAAGGAGCTTTGAAAATAAGGAATTAATGCAGATGCTCTTGATATTAATCTCAAAAGTAAATTTCTAAACAAAACTTACGAGTTTAAAATGAGCCGTTCAATGCGCGAATCGATTAACTTCACTTGTAGAAAAATCTTAAATTTAATTGTAAAGGTACTTGGTATTGGTGGAATTCAAACGCGACTATAATGAAGATTCAGAATTTAATGGTATTAATATAAGGAAATCTGTAGCGGATAGATCACAAATTTGGAAAAATGTAGATCAGCCTTTATTATATCCTAAAGGTAGAACTATGACAAGGGTAAAAAGGCGAGACATGATGGACCGGCTAAAATTCATTCTGCCTGTTAAACATGATTACTATGAGAAAACTTGAAAACAAATCGAAATTATGGACCCTCAAATAGATCTTATAAATAAAAAAGACATCATTTATATTGCTGATGAAATAATCACAAATCTCTTAACGTTTGTTTTTATGGAAAATCTTGAAAAAACAATTAATTTTTTCTGTAATGAAAAACGCAAAAATTTAAATACTTAATTTAATTTTATTGCTTTTTTCGCTTGTCAAATCGATTATCTCCACCAGTCACTGACGATTATATTTTGGCCATCCCTTCTTATTAATTTTATATAATATAAGATGAGAGTTGCATATGTAATTATTCGTTCTACACCATTTATTTGGATTTATATATAAAGGGAATTTTAAACAAGTAAGAAAGTTATATTCGGTGGGCTCCGAATTTCTCGTACGCATCACCAATAAAGTCATAAAAACGTGAATAGGATAAAATTTATCTTTATCCTTTCTTTAAGAAAAATGCAATCGACCATAATAAACACTCTTAGCTTGTCTCACTCTACTCTCCAAGTCTTTTCATGTGATACCCACATCAAGGTTATTGTAACGAAACAATTAGTTCACCACATTGTGACGTCCGAGCTATTTAATTTGGAACTAACGCACTTAGCCTTTTGCATTCTACTCTCCAAGTTCTTTCATTTGATGCCAAGGATATCAAGGATATTGTAACGAAAACTTGAGTTGATCATGCCGTCGTGTCGACCATAGTTATTTTAAAACTATCGCATTTTTAGGCAGATAATATATCTTCATTTGAGGAAGGTACAAAATGTCATGTTTACCTTACGATAACTGAGCATAAAACCCCAAAAGTGTGAAAGAAGGAAAAATTGGAAACGCTTTTAACTTTAAGAGATTCCCGTAAAGTAAATGTAGAAAATTTCAGCCTTCTACCTTTCATGTTAGTGATGAGCGAAAACTCACACATTTTGTGCTTGGAAAAACGAAGTGGCGTTCAGTTTCCTCTTCGCTGCGGGCGTGCGCATAGCCTGCGTGCCGATACTTCCAATGTTTCTATCGAATTTGAAGTAGTTTTGAAATTCTTATTTTTGCGATCAGAAGGGTGTCAATAATATATATACACCACACAGACACATAGACGGGCAGACATGGCTCGATCGATTCAGAATTTCACACTGATCAAGAATATATATACCCTATAGGTCTCTCAAGCTTCCTTTTGTTCTGGGTGTTGAAATCATCATGACAATATGAGTGTACCCCCATCTTTCTGTGGCGGTGTCCATTATTTCATCGCGCAGGGAACGGCTCAAATATTACGACAAACTTTTAGGTGTGTACAAATGTGCAATTATGAAACTCGTAGCTGTTTTTCGAAAAAAAACGAAACTCGTTACTTCAGATAGGTGGTAGAAAATGGTTAATCGAAACTATGCTCTATCGCATTTTTCTCTCCTCTTGAGAAATTTTTGGACACCAAGTGGATGGTTCTACCGCGAACCATCCATTGAATGATTTTTTCCATCTTTGCTGTTCAACAAATGCGTGATCTCGTGGTTTTTTTTTTTAACAAGGAACGGTTCAAATGGAGTAAGAGTTCCTGACAGTACTGATATTAACCGCTTCACCTGACTTTAGCAGGCTGTAGAACACCAATCTTCTCTGATCTCGCAAAACACAGAATCTGGTCTTCCTGCTAAAGCGATTCGCCCTCGCGGTCAATGTGAATGGTGCGCATGCGTATACTTACAATTCTTTCCGATTGAGACTCCCAAAATAAATTCACTTGCCATCCTCGGTGCTGATACGATGATGGAAAAGCGATTTTCTTTTGTACTGTTTTAGCAAAATATCGAAAAAGAACGCTACTAACCCCGCGAACAAACTTTATATGACACTAATTTCAATATAGCAAAACAAATCAATGAAAACGCTTTTTCAATTTATCGCTTATGCAAGGGTTAGTGCCACAACATCTGATTCTCAAGTCGTCGTGTCATCTGTTTCTCAAATCTGTGCTTCAGATTTGTCCATCTGGGACTGATAAGTATTTATCACTAATATTTTTACTCGTAAATGTAAATTTCACATTCATATGTTTACATGACTTACCTTTGCTTCAATAGGTAAAGGTTTGATACGTTGCGACTTTCCGCCAATTACGCCTCGACACTGAGGTGTGTTACAACGGCAGGGCTGACCTTCGGAAGGATTGAAAAGGGAGAAATTGTAATCGTATGTTAGCTCTTCACCTTCTTCGATGTTGCGTTTGGCAAACAAAGCCATACGCGACAAACCATTTACAGACCACTTCTGTATTTCGCAATTAGGTTGACAGGAATGATTCACAAAGCGACAGTCGCTGCCCATGCGATGGCCATCTATCACTAGCCCTCCATCTAAATGCAAGCAATAATGATGATTATCATTAAGATAAATGGAGGCCATGCGTTCTTTGAATTCACGTTCTGTTACAACTTCCCCAACATATTCCAAAATGTAGGTGCCCTTAACAATAGGTTGCTTTGTACGAACTCCCCAACCTTTATCGGCGGTCATGAAGCGTTCTACACCCGCGGCCACTTCATGACGTTGAATTTTTTGATTTCGACATTTATCTTTTGTTGGGCAATTTGCCGGAGAACATTCCGTGTATACCATACGATTAAGGCAATTGTCACCGCATCCTATTTCAGATTTACAATTACACATCGGATGATCGTTGGCAGCCATATTTGGCGGCCGCACGGATTCAGCGTAAATGTTGGTACGAATCTTGCGATAGTTCCAAGAGGGCACCATGATGCGGGACGGCAATTTGCAATTTTTATATGCCCACCAAATATCGTGTGGCAGTTCAAAATCTACCAGAGTACGTCGAAAATATCTCTCGCAGTAGGGAGGTGGCGGCAATAGAGATTTATGCACTTCAAGTTCAGCATTACTCTCTGTCGCTTCCAATGGAATATTTGGTTCCTTCTTTTCGGCGTCTTTTCGATTAAGAGGCTTCTTTGTTAACAACTGAGGTACTTTAAAATAATCGGAAAACAGCCCTGCTGGCAGATATGTCTTCCTAACAAGACGTGCTTTTTTTATTACTAAGGAATTAATCGATGATTTTTCGTCACTAGTATCGCTGGCTTCGGTATCTACTAATATTAAACCTATTTGAGTCTCCGTTAAGGGCAAAATGTCTTGCTCTAAATGGTCAATATTACAATCCTTAGCAGCTGATTGAGCTTCCACTTCTTCAGGCGTACTTATCATTTCCAGGTCATCAATCGGAATTGGTTGCGGAATAGTTGTAGTAGGATGCATGGAAGATCTGCGTTTAAGTCGAATTTTGCAACTGAAATTAGTATTTGGGTCTATGCCGGCCGGTAACTTGACTTTGGTATCAATCACAGATTTTTTAGCAGGTTTGCGTATCTGTTTTATTGGTGAAGTGATTGGCTTAATTGGAGGTTTAATCTCTTGATTTATAACTTTGGAACGCCTCATCCTTGGCACATGCAGCTTTTTACATTCTTCAGTAGTATTCGCTATAGTTTTTTGTGATGTCATTTGAGAAGCTTTTGGCGTAAGCAGTAACGGTTCTTCTTTTGCAATCTTGCGCTTACATTGAATTCTTGTTTGTCGAGTTTTGGGAGTGGATACTTCCGAATTATCTATATTGCCCAATCTCTCTCCTTGACTGGTATTGGGTGTCTCTTGTAAACGTTCAAGAGCTACTACTGATAATCGGGGCGTACGATTATTACGCTCTAGGAATGTATCTGAAGTTTCTCCAGCCTGAGGAACACGATCACAAATTTGTGCCGTTGGAGTAGCAAACGTTTTCAATCCTTCTTCAACTTGCTCTTTACTGATCTCTGGCGTAACATCCGATACCAATTGTTCGTTAACTTTACGCTTTTTGCGTCTAACTGTTGGAAATCCAGTACGGTTAATCTTCTTTCGTTTTCGTTTCAGTAGTAAATTGCCCCCAGTTTTATTGAGTAATGTTTCCACGACCTTAGTTCCTTCACTTTTGCCCATTGCCATAACAAAACCTCGGTTTAAGTCCAACAAAAGTGGTGAATCTATTTCTGATTTCGTTATAATTCCGGTTGTAGCTTCAGTAAGTTTACTGATGGAAGGTATCTGTATTTCTAGTTCAACAGAGGGCTCGAAAATACCTGGCGGTGGACAAGAAGATGTTTCTGAATCTATTAATATGGAAGTTGAGAGGTTCGTTTTGGCTTGTTTCATGCTCTCCTTATTAATACAATTGTCTTCGCCTCCTTGATGTGTAGCTATTTTTGACACTAGCCCCTCTAGGCGCGACCGCTTTCTGTTCACTGTTTCTGAGTTTTGTTTAAGACTATTTAAGGAGTGTGGGCTGATATCTAACAATTTGCCACCACTTATTGAATTAGGGTCACCGACTGTTACCCTCAGGGACAAATTGGTACTGGTTGTCTTCACACTATTGGTATCCTCATTTGTGCCGGCGGAAGATGACTGCTGAAGAAGGTGCCGCTTTTTTGGCGTTAAATTCGCTTTGGCTGTTTTGGCATTGAATTGCTGTTGGGATTTTGTGCAAGCTGTAGTTTTAGCTGCAGCCGCTGCAGCGGCCCAGGCTTCTGCATTGTTTGCGAACAACTTGGCAGCTACAGCTACTGCCACTTCACTGGATTTATCACCAGGTGTAAGCAGGTAATGTCGTTTCTTTAAAGGCAACTTGTGATCATCGGGGCTCGAACTGCTAGCCTTCTTGTGACGGCGTTTCGAATTACCTCCCCCACTAGAAGTTAAGGCATTCGCAGCCGCAGAGGCAGAAAGGATTGCGAAATCCAAATTCTCATTAATTTTACGCTTCTTTACGGTCCTTTTATCGCGTGTCTCTCGTTTACTATTGCTACTCCCGGTAGCAACTGCTGCAGCAGCAGCTGCAACCAAACTTTGTTGCAACTTGCTGGCTTCTGCCATAAGCTTCTCTTTTTGAGAAGTACTGCCAATAGGCGCCGGTAAACTTCCAGGCTGAATACGACAACGTGACGCAAACGAGTTGGTAAGAATCTCCACTTCAGTCAATAACTTGGAATCAATAATTGCGTTCTTGCTTGATGTTGGATTGGGAAATCGAAAAGTTTTCCGTTTCCTTCTCCTCTTAAGTTTTGAAGTTCCCGAATAATACGAGCTACAATAACTTGCCACTGAAGATCGTCGAGACTTTATTTTTCGAACTGCTTGTGACGTGCTTGACAACTGAAGTATATCGGGTATAAATTCTGAAGTGGTAGAATTTTTTCGCTGCACTAGCGACAGTTTGTTGGCACTCGGATTTGAAACGTTCAAAGTGCCAAGTGTGTCGAAAAGCCTAGGCGCCTTTGAATTTAAACTTGCAAATGTATTGACGATGCCGGTATTGGCGCTACCTCTGCCGAAATACTCTCCCGTAGCAATATAACGATTGATTTCTCCGTATTTTTTCGATGCACTTGTTGTGGGTAATTTTTCAAGAGAAGGTTTACATACATATTCATTACTTTCTTCGCTACTTTGCCCCAAAGATAACCCAGCCAACTGCAAAATGTCTTGTTCATCCTTTAGTGAACCCAGAGACTTTTGTGCAATAGATTCACGCCGTTTCCGACGAAACTTTGATGATTTTCCACCACTTTCTTTACAATCGCTGCGATACCCACATGATTTGGCTCGGCTACGACGTGAAACACAACTCTTAGTGCTATAACGACTTTTGCAACTAGCGTCGCTCTTGTAACCGGAATTATGACCTCCGTGACGAATGTGACGTGATAAACGGCCGTGAAATGCGGAACTGCCGTAATCCGATACGTATCCACTTTTGGCTGCTAAAATTTTACTACAGATGGTCGACTTACTGGGACGGCAGATTCGATCGTCTGCACCATCACTTTTGTAACCAGCACTCGCCACACTGGGCCTTCTGAATTTGCGATTTATGTCGATTTTACGCCATGCTGGATCCAACTGCTGGTCATCTTTGCTGACTTTTCCTGCACTTATATTCAAATTCGAGCATCCATACCGTTTTTCAAGAACTACGGATGCACACACCGATTGCCTTCTTTTATTCTTTGGCGGCGGATAAAGAACTCGTTCCGTTGCGTACATCCGTTTGTCAAGCAAAGCTATGTCAATTTTCGGTTTAGAGGTCGAGGCATCATTATTGGTAATGTTTTTCTCTGGCGTGTGCGTTTGACATTTTTGCGGTGAATGAATGCTTGACATCTCGTTTAATGACGCTATTGTAGTGGCGGGTTGTGGCGAGGTACTTTGTGTTGAAACGCTGGTGGTAGACACCACTCCCGAATCTGCGGATTCATTTATGTTTGAGGCACAGGTTAATGATTTTTTGTTGTTAATTGCATCAGTAGTGCAATTTAAATTCAATACAGTAGTAAGTTTAAAAGGCTTTTTAGGTCTCCCTCGTCTTCGTTTGCTATTACTGTTACCGGAAGCTACATTATCAGATTGAGAGTTCATATTGAAATGGGCCTGTATGTTAGTCCGCGTAGGAGATAATTTTTGTTTACTTGTGTCCGCATTATCGGACTTTGTGTTAGGCGTTTGACCCAACATTTGTGTTTTTTCCATGAAGTCCTGCAATAAAGTGGATTGATATTGCGGCAGTTGCCTTGATTTAGCTTTAGAAAGCACTGCTGTTGATATATTGTCATCTTCATCGCTCTCTACAACGACACGTTTAATCGCCGCACTTACCAAATCGGGTAATTCGTTGTCACTTGAGGATAGCCCTATACGATCAGTTGATGGAGTTGAAGCATTAGTGGAATTTGTTTGAATTATTGATGTATTTGTTGCGACGCAAGATGAACTCTTTGAACTGATAGCTGTCAGTAATAAACGCGGAGCTCTCTGCTGCGGAAGTTGAATCTTTTGTGGAATTTTATTGCTCAACGGCTCATCTTCAGAATCAGTAGAAAACATGTTAATTTTTGTTATTTCCGGTATTCGCAATTGCTTAAGAGGTCTTTTGCTATCGCTGACTTTCAGCTGACATTTTTTTCTTTTGATTTTCATTCGTTTAGCCGTTTTTTCCAAACCATTTGCTGTTGTTGTGTTAGTAGCCTCTGAGCAACCTGAATCAGTTGCATCACTTATACATTCCGAAGAAGGTACTGCGTTCATGTGCGCAGTATTCCTAGAGTCATTAAGCGTTTGTTGGACTGTAGCAGACATATTGTCCAATTTTTCATTAACTTTACTACGCACCTCACACGATTCCGTAATAACAGGTTTAGAAATAATTTTTGCTTTTAAACTCTCCAAATTATTGTTATTGTTACAGGAGTTCATTAATTGATTTTCTGATGATTTCGATTTGGTTTCGAAATTTTTAAGTTTTGTTCCACTGATTAAGTTAGTATTGTTTTGATCTTTGCCGCTTTTATAACTCGCGGTATACGTTGCTATATTTGAGGGTCTTATAGCCGATATTTTCATGCGCAAACAGCCATCCGAATCGGATCGTTGTATGCTAAACTGTGTTGCTAATGGTATTTGAATTGATGGTACATGTGAAATATTATTTGATGGTTTCGTTGCCGACGTTGAACAAGGGTCTGATGTCGAGGTTCCACTTGTAGGAGTGGCAATCGTATTTTTCTTCTTTTCGTGACGTTTTTTATGCTTATCTTTTTGTAGATTTTCACCGGCTGCTGTATTGCTAACAAACTAGCAAAGCACAATATTTGAGATTAGAAATAAATCAAAAATATTAGTTTTCCTAATTAATCAATAATACCTCATTGTCTTGACCATTTGCTGCTTCTCGTTGTTGATGCTGCCCTTCCAAAACATTTTTTGTGGTGGCATCATTCAATTTGTTCATTATTTACTTATGAAAACTCTAAAATAGAACAGAGAATACGTAAAATAGATAAATAGTTTTAATTAGATTTAAACTAGGCAGTCATTAGCCACATTCCGCGTCGTTATGTCGAGCAACCCTACAATTAATGTTCCTGAAAGACGATATCTAAAATTTCTAAAATTTGAAAAAAATCAAAAGCTAAAGATTATTCGCTTAAAATTATTATAATACAAAAACGAACGACTGAATTAAAATTTTCATGATTATTAAACCATCAATTTTAAATGGCAATACAAAGAATCAGGGAGTACACACAGTACGGCACAGCGAGCAGCGAAAGGATTATGCGACAAATTTATGTTATATATTTATGAATAATGTATAAACAGTATCATTAAAAATAAATTAAAGGGTCTAGCTTTAGGGGAGTGTATCTCTTTCTGGGAACAGATTTCGGCGATTCAGATACCTATCAAAAGGCAAAGGGCATTTAAAAGTAAGTTAAAAATAATAATAAACAGGAAAAAGTATTTAAAGAAAATTTCTGTAGCATCTAATGCATGAGTGGGAGATGAAAACGATTTGAATGTTTACACATTAGTAAGCATTTTGGTTACGTATGTCGGGAGCAAATCTAACTAGAATTTGTGGAAACAATTCTAACCATATATTAACATAATATTGAAAATTTTCATTAATTTATTTAATTAACGAAATGGTCGCTAAGCAGCTAATGTCATCATTAGTAAATTTATATAATCAATAATATAATACTATTTTCAAATTATTGACTATCTCTCAAAAGCAATAAAATGTCGTGTATTTTATTTTTTCTCTTTAAAATATTTAAAATAAAAAACCCAATGAAAACACAATAAAATCAATAAGTTTTTTTCGTAGTAACAACAGGAAAAACAAGTAATGTGACTACGTGTACGGAGTATGTTTTTCAATATAAATAAATTTCCTGGCCAATTTTTTTTGAAATCTAAAACTAATTAAAATTCAAGAAAAAAAGCGCGGAATTGTGTAAACAAACAAATATTACATAGCATTAAATGGGATACAAGACCAAAAGAAACATATTTAAGGATAAAAGAAACGATACAGACATTGCTTGACAAAAAGAGGGTAAAGAAAAACAAGAATGCTAGAAAGGCACGGAATGAGAAAAGAAAAACAAGTCAGGCGTAAAAGGAGCAGATGTTTTTCTTCGAAAAATTAAAAATTATAAAAATAGTCTTAACCTCTTTTTATTGCTGTTCTTTTATGGACATGAATGATGTTTTTGTCGATACATTATAAAGCGTAGAACTAGGTCATTGAGGACTACAGAAATTTCCCACGGTTGTTTTTACCATAAGTTATACAATACAATAATTTTAAGCAAAAAAAATTCATATCAATAAAAAAATAGACTAAATCCATAGATTTACTTACACTTTTGTTCTCAAGATTACCATTCGTAGGCTGTATTTTGGACAACTTTTAGAAAAATTTGTACTCCCTCTCCGTCGATATTTTAAACGATTCTTCTTTTACAATACATTTCCTGCATTTTTGTTAATAAAAAAAATTAAAAAAAAAAAAAGTTGCTAAAAGAAGCACAATCCAACACTTCATCTATTTTCACTCTATGCTTTTCTTGTACTTATAGTTAGATGTGTATGTTAAATTCACATTTACATTCTTAAAATGGCGCCGTTTTTTACTAAAAAAGCGTCGACGAAAAAAAATTCTCACTTTTTTACTGCACAACTTTCACAAGTTAAGGTTCGTTCGCATGAAATTTCGAATAATGGTTTAACGTTTTTATCCCCTACTGTATTTCATTTTATAACCCAACCTTTAAATAGTTTTTCATTGGGGCACACGAAATAAGTTTTCACCAAAAGAGCCAAATTTTTTTATTGAAATAAATGAACAATCTTTTTTGCACATTGAACAAAGGGATTTTCTTTCCGTATTTTTTAAACATTTTCGTACAGCTGTTCATAAATTTTTGATATTTGTATGTTGAACATACTACACATGAATAAGCAATGCATAATTATGTGTAGAACTTTCGCTATCGAAATAAAAGTTTGCTGAATATTGTGCTGTATTTTTTATCGAAATAAAAGTTTCTGGAATCGATATATCGAAATAAATGTCTGCTGGATTTTGATGTTGCATATTTTTTTTTTATCGAAATGAACGTTTGCTAGGAATTTTTTGTTGCATTTTCTTTGGCGATATATGCTCATCAAGCAATTTACGTTAAGTTATTACTATTGGACAAAGATTAATTTTGTTTTTACTTAACATATTAATCAAGCTACGCATAATAATATTTAAAGGACAAACGTCAACAACAAGGGATTTTGATAAATTAAGTTTAATCGTATGGTCAGTAATGGATTTTATACTTATCGCTTTACGGATTTCTGTTAAAATTTCAAACCGCTTACTTCCGATAAGGTAAGGTTTAGTAAGACTACGATAATTGGTAACTCTCACGGTTGTGAAAATCGCTATTTAAATTATATGCACAGCGATAAACTCAAATTACTTATAAAATTTTGTATAAAATTGATTTATATTTAGACGACAATTCGACACCTTAAAAAGTAATATCTTATATCACTCAACGATTTTAAAATATTCGCTTAATAAAATCACTCTTTGTAAATGCGCACTGAACATACCCATGAACTATTGTAGCAACATTTTTGCGTTGTTTATTAAATTCGAATTTTTGCTACGTAAAAATAAATTGCTCAAGCATACTCCTACAAGAGACAATTTAATGAAATAATTTTAGATCTGTTAAGAAGAAACAAAGTATTTCTGTATGTATGGCATTAAAAGCATTTTTAGTAGATTTGAGATCAGTAGAATACTGAATAGATTTTAATTTATATCGGCCCGATTATGCTAATGTTAAGTGCATAGCGCTTATGATATTTTAGTTACTTGCTTATGTTTGTTACATTAAAAATTTAAATTAAATATCAGAAAAAATTCAGCATTATACCTATGCTGTTAGCTATTCTTTACTAAAAGTGTGAACCGTTGTAAAATATAGTATAACTTTACCATACTTTTGTTTGCTATACTTACAACTCATGTAGACGCTATGTCACACTTTTTTGTAAGAATTCTATGCTTAGAAATTCTGAGATAGTTACATATTTTATAAAATTTTTGGTATGGAGTGTTTGATTTTGTGTAAAAAGTGGGAAATATGAGTAATTCTAGTGGCTCGACTGCTGGCGATATGTTGTATGGTACAACTTTGTCAGCAGAATCCATGAAAGTGATTGCAGAGAGCATTGGTGTTGGATCACTTCCTGACGATGCGGCTAAGGAATTAGCTGAAGATGTTTCATTTAAAATTAAACGTATTGTGCAGGATGCCGCAAAATTTATGCATCATTCTAAACGAGACAGATTGGTATTAAGCGATATTGACCATGCTTTAAAAGTGCGCAATGTTGAACCACAATATGGCTTCACTGCAAATGATTTTGTACCATTTCGTTTCGCTTCGGGCGGTGGGCGAGAATTGCATTTTATTGAAGAGAAAGAAATGGATCTAACAGAAATTGTACAATGCAATGTTCCGAAAGTACCCCTAGACATTACCTTGCGTACTCATTGGTTGGCAGTGGACGGTATACAACCAACTATACCCGAGAATCCACCTCCGCTATCAAAAGATTTGCAAGCATTGGACTCAGTGAATCCCGTTGTAAAGCTTGATCAAGGCATCACAAAAGATACAGCTGGTAAGCCAGCCACGGGTAAAATTCACAAATTGCGTAATGTGGAAACAGTGCATGTCAAACAACTAGCAACGCACGAATTGTCAGTTGAACAACAATTGTATTACAAAGAAATCACTGAAGCATGTGTCGGTTCAGATGAGCCGCGTCGAGGAGAAGCTTTGCAATCGTTAGCCTCCGATCCCGGCTTACATGAAATGTTGCCGCGGATGTGTACATTTATAGCTGAAGGTGTCAAAGTTAATGTGGTGCAAAACAATTTAGCTTTGTTGATTTACCTTATGCGTATGGTGAAAGCCCTACTAGACAATCCTTCTCTTTATTTAGAGAAATATGTATGAAATATAAGAAATGAGTGTAATTAGTTTTTCAAAGAAATTTTTAAAAATTGCAGTTGCATGAACTCATTCCTTCGGTTACCACTTGCATAGTTTCTAAGCAGCTGTGTATGCGTCCAGAGTTAGATAATCATTGGGCGTTGCGCGATTTTGCTTCCCGTTTAATGGCACAAATTTGCAAAACCTTTAATACGTCTACCAACAATTTACAAACTCGAGTTACCCGTATTTTCAGTAAAGCTTTACAAAATGACAAAACGCATTTGTCGTCTTTGTACGGCTCGATTGCTGGTCTTTCCGAGTTAGGTGGCGAAGTTATTAAAGTGTTTATTGTGCCCCGTCTGAAGTTCATTTCGGAGCGAATTGAAGGCCACTTATTGGGCACTTTACAAAGTAATACCGACAAAACAGCTGCCGGTCATATAAGAGCGATGTTGCAAAAGGTGTGCCCGCCCATTCTAAAGCAAATACGTTCACCCTCTGACTATGCGGAAGAATATAAGTGAGCAGATGTATTCCAAAACATTATCGTATAAAAAGTTATCCTTTTCTTCGATTAGAAACGATTTTGGCTTTTTGGGTCCTTCATTATGCCAAGCGGTTATCAAAGCTCGAAATAATCCCTCTTCGGCAGTAGTGACACCGTCTTCGTCGAGCATTTCAAGTGGTCCCATAACTTCAGCAGCCCAAACGGCTACAACTATTGGTAGGCCTCAAGTTACACAAATAATTCCGCAGCGACAAGCGTAAGTTATCTTTTATTGTCTACAATTCAATTATTTTCATTAATCACATACGACGAGTATGCTAATTGAATTATTGTATAGCTTTCTTCCTACATCATTGGTCCATTTATCAATTTATCATATCATTTTTTTTTTCAATTTCATAATAAACATGCAATCTTTTACACGCAGAAGCCCCGTGGTAAGTAATTTGCCTCAAATCAGGACACTACAACAGCCTTTACCCCCACAACAAACTCAACCACCACAGAAGTTCGTAATTGTACCACAAACTCAACAGCAAATAATTCAACCGCCGCAGCAGCAACAACAACAACAACAGCAAACTCAAACTGTACAAAGTAACCAGCAACAGCAGCCAACAGCAGCATATCAACGCCCTCCAACACCGCAATCGTCGCTTTCGACGAACAGTACTTCCACAGTGAACGGTAATAGTTCCAATTCAGGTAATAACCTTGTAAACAGTGTGAGCAATAACGTGGTTATAGGCGCAGCTGGGGCAATCGATGGTAACGATGTTAGCAATAGTTTATTAAATCGCAGTGAAAGAGTGAGTTGAGTACTATCCCCTTTTTTTTTTGCAAGAAGTTCGCCTTCGTTTTAAATTGTTTTATCTTCTTATAATTTTTTGATGGTTGCCAGACGTCCGTTGATGCCAGTGCGATTATTATTGAGACCGAGGAAGTTCGACCTCCGCCCGAATTAGATGATCTTTCCCATTTGGAGTGAGTGCGTTAACTCGTTGATACACGTTATAATAATAATTTTAAGTTTAATTTTTTTAAGATTTAAAAAAGAAGCAAAGACTTAAAATGCCTGTTCGTTCGTTTAATTTCTTTATTAGCCATAGAACATCTACGCAGTGCAGTGTTCTAAAATTATTGATTTTTCCAATAAACTCTTACCTCATATGAAATTGCTTTATGTTGATGTTATTATTTTGCAGGGAAGAAATTTAGAAGTAATTTCGATTTTTTAGCAACTTTACCGTTTAGTGTAAAAACAAAGGGAAGCGTTTGGTTCGAGTCACCTCTACACATGGTTAATGAAACGAGGATATGTGTTCGCAAAAATTCCTGCAGCAAAAATCGAATTTAAAACGAATCTAATGTTGTTTAAACTTTAACGTTTAACGTGAACTGTGTCGCTTTTCTACGGTAGGTAAATATCTGAACCGACTGAAACTTAGTTATTACGGATTGAAATCTAACGTAATTGCTGTTACTGTTCGTGGGGAAATTTTTAATTTTATTGCTTCATTTATTTATTGCCTATTCAAGGTAGGATTGTAGGCTAAAGAAGATCTGCTTTAATCGTTCGCACTTGTTCATGTTTTGGCATGTAGATGAACGCATCTGTATGGATCATTTGCGAATTTAAGGCATAACCAACGGACGAGACGTTACCAAAGCAATGACAATTTTAGTATATTCGCCAAGTAGAAGGAGTTATTGAAACTACTCCCTAGGCAGCTTTTACTATGTATCTATATAGATACATATGTTAATAAAGTTTCTCTCTTATTAGTACAAATAGGTGTACGTATCGTATGAGCAATATGGTGAGAGCATAATTTTCAGTTTATAAGCACACGATTGATTATTCGTACACATTATAGATAGAAAACTATAAATCAACGTCAAAAGTCAAGATTAATATCAATTTGTCAGGGTGCCAGTCAAGCCAGTCTGTCGAATAGTATACGCATATACACATAAATTAAAATGAAGAGCAAA